>JACTAT010000043.1:2768032-2798732 GCA_014526335.1 Chrysaora quinquecirrha | reverse complement strand
AATAGACCTTTTCAAAGAGTCTAGGTCAGAGGTGACATTTTTCTGGAAAATGGTAGCTGTATTGAGTAAGGGAATCCTCTCCACGGACAAAGACCGGAATTGCGGTCATTTCAGGAGAGATACTGCAGCAAATTTTGCTTCAAACTCACATTTAATGGGAGTTGAAGTGAAAGAAAGGATTCAAGTCCCAGTTCATCTGGTCTAGGATCAATTTAAGTATTTTCCATTTTGTTAGTTAATTGCATCTTGTTTTCTGAGTTTCTGTAGATATTTTTAACATTGCTGTTGCAGGATTCCCTTTTCTGTCTTTTCTTCTATTATTCATGAATTTGGAGTAAAATCTGCTGCACTATTTTCTCTGAAGCGACTGCAATTCCGGTCTTTGTCAGTGGAGAGGATTCCCTTACTCGATATGCCTTCCATTTTCCAGAAAAATGTCGTGCCCGACCCAGATCTCATTAGGCACCCAAGAGTTGTACCATAGCTTATTTCATTCACAGATCACATCCTTTATTACTTTAACTTATTTGAATCTAATGCATCTCTGCTTTTTCCAGTGCCCACCGAAATGACATGGAAAACATCTTCCCTTTCTTCACACTTGGCTTACTTCTAGTCTTGACAAACCCTGATCCCAAGATGGCAATATGGCTATTCAGAAGTTTCACTGCAGCTCGTCTGATTCATACAGTTGTTTACGTTAATGCCATCAGGCAGCCAGCTCGTGCATTCTCATTCCTCATTGGGATGATTGCCAATGTCGCAATGGGCGTTATTGTCGTGAAAACAGCTTATGCCTACCTGTGATGTGGTGGTGTGATGCAGCGGTATGATGCGTTTATGCTTTCAAGTAACTTTGCTTATTTTATTTTGATTTTATGCTGCTTTGAATGCTTTATGCTTTTCACATAGATTGTATTGTATTGTACTGGTATTGTTTTGTATTGTATTATATTGTAAACTAATGTGACATTGTGCGATTTTCTCTGGAAAGTTATTTTGTGTAGCATACCATTTCTGCGCTGGTATTTGCAAATTGCAGAAATCATTGCATATTGCAAAACCCTGATAGGTTCTTCTTGTGTTTGCCATTACAAGATATGTTGCAGAGAAGTGAACAGTGTACTTAATTGTATTGTATTGTATTGTATTGTAAATCGTATTGTATTTCATTTTGTTGAATTGTACTGTATTTTTACATTTTAAGTGAATTGCCTTGTTTTGTGTTTCATCTTGTATTGATACACGCTTTTTATAAAGAACCACTTTATAAGGAACCTACATGTAGAAGGCCCGAAGATTTAAAGAACTTATACCACTAAAGAGAAAATCATTAAGGAACTTTTGAATGTTGAATGCTTTTATCACTGCAAATAATCAAGAATTAGAAAGCCGGTTCCATTCATTTGCAGTCGAAAACCACATCAATTGTACGTTATTGTATCAAATGTTTCCTTGAGTAGTCTCGAGCTTTGCTCACATGCAAGTGTCTCTCTATTATTGTTATGACCACTGTATGTGCAGTTAAAATTAAGGAACTATTAAGGAACTTTTTGAACTGACGATTGCCTCAAAAGAGGTCCAAAAATAAGGAACTTTAGGAACTAGGCCTTGAGGTAGGCTCCTTATAAAAAAGCGTGTAGTGAAGCAGCAATTTTTTCCCAAGCTGATATATTCCTATTTCGAACATTTCCATATATAAGATAAAAAATAAAGAATATCCATCTAACTACATAATAACTTAATCACGGTAGAATCAATGTAAACATAAAAATCATTTTTATATTTTATTTAATTAACCATTTTATGGATATATCAACTGAAAATTTACAGATACACTTTTTTTAATAAGCAACTTGACTTTCGTCCAGCCCTCAAAGTTGCTTAAAAGTTGCTTAACCTTTTTTTACCTAACAACCACCCCTGACTTTGCGGGTCAAAATCGTCAACTGTTAGGCCTATAACACGACTTTTGGGAGACAGTAAGTGGAAAACATTAGCTAACTAACTGCAACATGCAATGCAAAACATAAGAACGAACAGTTTCCTAGCAAAAAGAAAGAGTATAAGCTTGGTCGTTTGACTTCTTAGATGCTTACAGTAATTCAATTGAGTCCTCAAGTTGTTTAATGTTAAGGTCAGTTCAGCCCTAGTTGCTTATGGAGCGCTTGCTTATTAAAAAAAGTATATCTAAAGATAAGAACCTATGCTGGGATGAAATAGAAAAATGAAGTACGCGTTTTTTTTATAAGAACAACCTTTATAAGAAACACCGGGCTGTAATTTGGGTCAATATTTTTTTGTATCTCCAAAACTATTTGAGATAAGCACAAGCAAAGTTCGCTAGAGTGAAGCCCCTGCCCGAAAACGCATTTTAAATATGCTTTTGAGAAGGGTAGGGGGTGACAACTTGGTGAAAAATCGCTTCAAAAATTAGAAACAGGCAGGCTGAAATCGAAGCAATGTGTTCCTATAAAAAACGTGTAGATGAAACAGGAGAAAAGGGGGATGGAAAGTTTTATCCAGCGCTACGCGATTTTTTTTTTCATAAATTAATCATTCAAGGAACCAGCTATTAAGCTCGTTACCATAAATCCTCGAATAGCCCCCCCTCTAATAAGCCTTCCCCCCTCCAATTGGCCCCCACCCCAGGGCGAGGAAATTGTTAATAAGCCCCTCCCTCGAGAAAGCCCCCACCCCTTACACGTTTGTGTTAGCCTTTTGAGTCTATATTGGTACTTTATCGAGATATGACAGAAAAATGCATTCTTTTAGTCGATGATAAATCATGCTTTTGTGAACAATTTTATAAGCCCCCTCGTTTAATCCCCCACCTTGAATAAGCCCCTCTCCAAAATAATGAAAAATAATTAAGCCCCAGGGGGCTAATTCGAGGATTTTTGGTATACCAACGAGTTCGTGAAATCAGGGATTCGGCTGTGTGCTTAATTAGGCCTACCTCATCATGCCCGTAGAAGCTGATCATCATCATCATCATAATCACAACTGTGATTTGATTGGCTGTCTTCGTCCCCGTTTACTGATAGTGAGTCTAATGATAATTTATCCCATGATTGTTCTTTTCCAGATGAAAATATCAAATAGAATATCCCACCAATGATACCGATACCCGAAGATATGAACAACACTTTCTGCCACTGTTCACGATTCGGCTGTAAATGAATAGGAAGTTAGTTAATCAGACAGAACAAGATTGGGGGCCTATTATAGGGGGTCCAGAAGCTGCGAAACCGCGAAAAAATCAGCTCAAAGCCGCAATCCGTTGTCAAAAAAATGGCAAAACCGCTGCCGATTAACATCACTCGTGGACATAACACTGACGGCTCCAATAGCTTGTCAAGCGACATTTATCGGGTCGCTTTTTTGCCTGATCACTTGGCTACTTTTCCTACTTTTTTTTCTAGCGCCACAATGCCCTCTTCACGCAAATTCCTTGTGAAATTCAGAATGTGTGTAGCTTTTTTCCGCTAAAAAGCCGCAGCCGCAGCCGCATGCACAATGCCGCGAACCGACGTCAATACACACCAAAAAACGCAAGCCGCAACTTTTTCTGAAGCCGCAAAACGTAGAAAAAGCATCGCGAAATCCGTAAGCCGCACTCAAAATAGGGGACGAAGCCGTGAAGCTGCAAACCTATAATAGGCCCCCAAGATTTGGGTCAAATTTTTTCCTAACTCCGAAACTATTTAAGATACGCAAAAGCAACTTTAACCATTCCATGGCTGGTAACACATTTTAAACATGCTTTTGAGAAGGGTATGGGAGGGGGGGTGATAAGTTGGTGAAAATCCCGTCAGAAATAGGAAATTGGGAGCCTGAAATCGAAGCATAGTGTTCTTGTAAAAAAAGCGCGTAAAGCAATTTGTAATTTTGCATACCTTATTTTCTGTGAGAAGCCCAACCACGGTCGGAGAGACAAATCCAGGAACGGTCCCTGCTGAGTTTGTAATGCCCTGAAGTACCCCAGCGAAATTTGGGGCGATATCGAGATGGTTTATCGCAAAGGCAGCATTGTTGCAAGCCATAATACCAACGGATAATGCCAGTAATGAAACTGCTGCAGTAATCTGTGTGCAACCCATATAGCTTGTTAAAATAAGTAATCCAGCTGGTATGAAGAATCCTGCAAAGAAATATTATATAGATAGATTCATGCATAGATAGATGGAAGGATGGGTGGATGGATGGATCGATCGATGATTGGTTGGATGGATGGAAGGTTGGATGGATGGATGAATGGATGGGTGGATGGATTGACGGACGAATGGATTGATGTACACGCTTTTTTTTATAAAGAACCACTTTATAAGGAACCTACATGTAGAAGGCCCGAAAATTTAAAGAACTTATACTACTAAAGAGAAAATCATTACGGAACTTTTCAATGCTGAATACGTTTATCACTGCAAATAATCAAGAATTAGGAAGCCGGTTCCATTCATTTGCAGTCGAAAATCACATAAATTGTACATTAAGCATGTATCCAATGTTTCTTTGAGTAGTCTCGAGCTTTGCTCACATGTAAATGTCTCTATTTTATTGTTAAGACCACTGTATGTGCAGTTAAAATTAAGGAAGTATTAAGGAGCTTTTGGAACTACAATTGCCTCAAAAGGGCCCCAAAAATAAGGAACTTTAAGAACTAGGCCTTGAGGTAGGTTCCTTATGAAAAAAAGCGTGTATAGATGAATGGATTGATGGATTGATTTGTGGACTGATGAATGGATTGGTTGATAGATAGATGAGACCTATGGCCTAGTCTCGTATCTAAATTTATTCGCAATATGAAGACGCAAGAATTCCTTGGAGTTTCAGGACTTAGTCTTGTTTTGTTTTACATTAATTGCCTTTTAGTTTGTTTGGTTTTATTCGCACTTAAGTCTAAGTTGTATCGAAATAAAAAGGTTCGTATTTCAATTACCTCACCAAAGAACCAATATTAATAATCTAAGGTGCGCTCTGTTGACGTGGCTCAACGATCAAAGACTTTGTTTCATTAGCAAATTCAGGTTTTTGACAAACAATAGTTTTGTCCAGTCTCAACTGTAGTAACTTGACACAAGTCCCATCCCTGGTATTGGAAATTTACACAGATCAAACTTACCAATGCTTCCTAATATTTTTCTCGTTACAGTAGTGCTTAGAATTCTGTTGAATCGTAGGTAATCTGCAATTTGACCAGCAGCGATTTGAACTATGAATGCGACTAGGAACGGCACACCAGAAAGAAAACCATTCTGCAATAGAGAAAACATAAAATTACAGATAATACCTCTAGTTACGGGTAATACCTCTAGTTACAGATAATACATCTAGTTACAGATAATACCTCTCATGATAAGTGGTGACTATCATGTCTAAAAAGGTCTCAATCAAACTTATTAGACCCCCAACAAAGTCATCAGTAGAGTGTTTGGAGTTTTCGAGTTGTTATTAGTTTATCAAGACCATAATTTCTTTCTGATACATGGATACATGACTCGGATTAAGGGCTTATTAAAAATGAGTTTATAGGGGCTTAGTTTCGTTCTTTATGGTGTATTTGACAAACAATAATTCAGAATTGCGATAAACAGCGGAAACATAGTATGCCTGAAAATGTTTCCAGCGGAAACATAGTATGCCTGAAAATGTTTCCAGCGGAAACATAGTATGCATGAAAATGTTTCCAGCGGAAACATAGTATGCATGAAAATGTTTCCAGCGGAAACTTAGTATGCCTGAAAATGTTTCCAGCGGAAACATAGTATGCATGAAAATGTTTCCAGCGGAAACATAGTATGCCTGAAAATGTTTCCAGCGGAAACATAGTATGCATGAAAATGTTTCCAGCGGAAACATAGTATGCATGAAAATGTTTCCAGCGGAAACATAGTACGCCTGAAAATGTTTCCAGCGGAAACATAGTATGCATGAAAATGTTTCCAGCGGAAACATAGTATGCATGAAAATGTTTCCAGCGGAAACATAGTATGCATGAAAATGTTTCCAGCGGAAACATAGTATGCATGAAAATGTTTCCAGCGGAAACATAGTATGCATGAAAATGTTTCCAGCGGAAACATAGTACGCCTGAAAATGTTTCCAGCGGAAACATAGTATGCATGAAAATGTTTCCAGCGGAAACATAGTATGCCTGAAAATGTTTCCAGCGGAAACATAGTATGCATGAAAATGTTTCCAGCGGAAACATAGTATGCATGAAAATGTTTCCAGCGGAAACATAGTATGCCTGAAAATGTTTCCAGCGGAAACATAGTATGCATGAAAATGTTTCCAGCGGAAACATAGTATGCATGAAAATGTTTCCAGCGGAAACATAGTATGCCTGAAAATGTTTCCAGCGGAAACATAGTATGCCTGAAAATTTTTCCAGCGGAAACATAGTATGCCTGAAAATTTTTCCAGCGGAAACATAGTATGCATGAAAATGTTTCCAGCGGAAACATAGTATGCATGAAAATGTTTCCAGCGGAAACATGGTATGCCTGAAAATGTTTCCAGCGGAAACATAGTATGCATGAAAATGTTTCCAGCGGAAACATAGTATGCCTGAAAATGTTTCCAGCGGAAACATAGTATGCATGAAAATGTTTCCAGCGGAAACATAGTATGCATGAAAATGTTTCCAGCGGAAACATAGTATGCCTGAAAATGTTTCCAGCGGAAACATAGTATGCATGAAAATGTTTCCAGCGGAAACATAGTATGCATGAAAATGTTTCCGCTATTTATCGCAATGCTGAAATTTTGTACTACTCATAACTAAACAGTAATTCCATAAGTTTACCTTTTGAATTGGAAAATTCAGAACTTCTTTGAAGTATAATGGAAGACTTGTCAAAAACGTGTAAAATGTCCAATTATTACAAACGTTAGCAACGAAAATGGCCCAGAAGGGCATCGAAGTTAAAATGCTTCTCCATGGAACTGAAAGTTTCACCTGAAAATAAAAATTTAAATTTATTAATTTTTCTTACAAATAAACCTTCATTAAATAAATGCCCGAATGCCTGTCGGAATGAAACAGTGACGAAAATAAATATATAAACTCAAGCTAAACAACCTTTTGTTCGAAAGCATACTTTTGGAAACATTAGTAAAGTCTTTTAAGGCCCTGGCAAAACGAGCAAACATTGTTGGTCAAAAGAACGGGGAGGAACGGGGGGAACAAAGAGGAACAGGGAGGAACGGGGAGGAAGGAAGAGGAACAAGGATGAACGGTGAGGAACGGGTAGAAACAAGGAGGGAAGAGGAGGAACGGTGAGGAACGAAGAACCGGGAGAAACAGGGAGGAAGGAAGAGGAACGAGGAGGAACGGTGAGGAATGAAGAGGAACAGGGAGGAAGAAGGAAGAATGGGGGTGAATGAAGAAGAACGAGGAGGAACGGTGAGGAACTAAGAGGAGCCGGGAGGAAAGGGGAAGAACGAGGAGGAACGATGAGGAATTTAGAGGAACAGGGAGGAATGGGTTGGACGGAAGAGGAATAGGGAGGAACGGTGAGGAATGAAGAGGAACAGGGAGGAAGAAGGAGGAATGGGGAGGAATGAGGATGAATAAAGAAGAAAGAGGAGGAACGGCGAGAAACTAAGAGGAAGGGGGAGGAACGGGGATGAGTGAAAAAGAACAGGAAGGAATGAAGAGGAAAACGAATAGGACCAGGGAGAAAACAAAGGGGAAGGGGGATGAATGAAGAAGAATAAAAAGTAGCGGTGAGGAACTAAGATGAACGGGGGGGAACGAAGAAGAATGAGGATGAATGTAAAGGAACGTAGATGAATGAAGAAGAAGAACAGGGAGGAACGGGAAGAAATGAAGAAGAATGCGGTGACTGAAAAAGAACATAGAGAAATTAGTTTCAATCTTTTCGAAAATTGTTGTTTTCGGAATTTGGTGGGTAAAGAATTCTTCCCTATTTAAAGTACTGTGAAATTAATAATGAAATACACACTGTTTATATCAAACCTTTGTATTTCTTGAATCTCCTCTTTGCGTAATTATATACTGCAGTTCTTTTTCTGATATTCGAGGGTGTGACTCTGGGCTGCTAGTTGTAAGCAGTGACCATAATATAAACCATAGTATGCCAAGACCACCTAAACATAAGACAAGCTCTTAAAGTTCGCAATGTTGCCTTGTGTTTCACGTTAACAGGTTAATGTTTCAGAATCATCAGAAATATCAGATAACGTTTCAGTACAATGATGATGGCTTCAACTCTGCTCTTGATTGAGACCTACACTAGAATAAGCGTGGCTTTTTAATAAGACCTGCTCTTAGAATAAGAACCACTCTTGAAAAAGCACTGTCTTGAATAACCATTTTTCTTCAATAAGTATTGCTGACAAGTAATTGCCTTCTACCGCTCTCAAATAAGAAAAAATGCCACTTTAAGTGCTGCTCTCAAACCCGTGGTCTCTAAAAAAACCGCATGACACACAGCAAAGTCCTCAAGTAGCTGTTGATTTCGCGAGCAGCGATTATATGGGATCATGTCAAAGCATGTCCCTTACGACGCCGTATACGGCGACGATAAAGCAATATGTTCCCATATCAAAATTCGTGTTCCAATTACGCTGTAAGAGACGAGGACGCGACGGCGTCGTTCAGAGATGTTAAATCAATTGCAACTTTTTTCTGATCTGTCACCGTCTACAGCAATGTGCTTAAAACATGTTCCCATATCATCTTAAGCATTTCCGTAGCAATGACGTTCCCCTCGCCGTCGTCCCCGACTATATTGAAACCAGAGTTAAGTACCATTCTCAAATTATTGCCCCTTTATTTATGAACATGGCATACTAGCGTGTGCATTATAGTTTTACGATCATGTAACATGTGAAACATGTTGCCTCCACTGTCCCAACTTTTACAATTCTCCGTAGTTTAAACAAGCACCCAAAGCAGTTGCGAAATGCGAGATGTTTCTTATTGTGAACCCAAAGCAATTAACAATTCAGAAGAGGTGAATATTGAATAGACCTTTGACATACCAAAGATATAAAAAACTGACGGCCAACCCCCAAGGAAGGTTCCATAACAGAGAACACCAGATATGGGAAGTGCAATAACTGTACCACTTGCGGCCCCTAAAAAGAGAAGCTTTAATAATAAGTAGTTGTAAATATATTCGGTCTTATCAAGGCTGTTTCTGACACCGTATTAGACATGATAGTCACCACTTATCATGACAAGCCTTTGATATTAAGTTGGGCAACGTTTTGGGAGAGATCCGTCTCTCATCATAGCGCAATGAGAAATTTGGTCAAGTCCTTGTATCAATCAAGTATCTTACTCAATCCCAGAAATCTGGTTGAATAACATCAAAAGTTGCACTGAACTCAATTTTGGTGCCACAAATCTTAGAAATTGAGCGCCAAAAATTCCCATGCTTCCTCGCAGGTCCGGTTAACTTCACACCTTTCGCTCGGACCTTTGCAATAAATAGGAAAGAAACCACATTTCTCATTGCCCGATGATGGGAGACGGATCTCTCCCGAAACGTTGCCCAACTAAATATCAAAGGCTTGTCATGATAAGTGGTGATTATCATGTCTAATACGGAATAAGTAGTTGCTTAGTACCTGGTAATTCTAATTGACAATGTTTATGGTTCTTTGATACAGAGGCAGCATAGGCAGAGGCATCAGAAGCAAGGAATTGGGGCACCAGGCATTGGAGGCAGAAGCAACAAATTCAGGGCAACAATAGGAAAATCAAAGAATTTACAATTTTTATGAGGGCAAGGGGACCAATTGCCCCCACTGTCTCCGTGCTTCCTGCACCCCTGAGCATAAGGTTGAGAAAAGTGGTTTTTTACAGAATAAAACTGGAGAAAACAATGCTTTTTCATTGAAACAATAGCTTCATTCTTGGACAGTCTTAAAAGTATCTGATAATATACCTGAATAAATTAAGGTTGCAAGTTTGCTTCTCTCGTAAATTGGTGACCATCTTGACAGAACTGCATGCATTGCTGGAAATGTCACCCCCTGAAAAATTGAGACACAAGTTTAAAGCTGCTGCGCCAAAAAATCAAAGACTGGTGCCAGAGAGGGGGGCTGTGCAATGAGTCCCCTTCCTCCTTCAAAATCTGCCCCCCTTGCTCATTGGTCTCCTGGCATCATAACTGAACACAGAAGCAACTATTGTAGAAAAGGCAAAGCTACGTAGATAAATGTCTTACCTCCCCAAGACCCTCAATTATTCTGAGAGCTATGAAAAGATTTACACTGTATCTTGCAGCAAACGGTGTTACCACTGTCAACACAGCAGTTATTAAGATTCCAACACCAAACACCCATTTTCCACCAAAATATGTTGCCAGTAAGCCACCAGGCAGTTGTGTTACAATATATCCATAGAAAAATGAGCCAAGGATTAAACCTGCAAAACAATAAAGTTTTAGTTGGTTTTCAGGACAAGAAATAACCATGTGCTTGTGTAGGAAAAGAAAGTACACGGCTAGCTAGCACCTACTAGCAGGGTCCTTGAAAAAGTTTTGGTAAGGGATGCAGTAAATAATAAATTCTTTTTTTCAATGTGAGTTGAATTTTAAGGTGGGGAAAGTTTACTTAATATTTGGCAAGTTGACCTAAAAGGTGGGGGAAGTTGGGAGAGGGGTAAGAAACTCTTGAGAGTGAATCGCCCTGGAAGATGTCTGATTTACCTTGGGTGCTCTCATCCCAGTCAAATTCACCAACCTAAAAATTAGAAAATTGAAAGAAATTATTAAGAAATAAAAAGATGTCCCCTTTAAGATGCTCGAATGAAGACACAAGAATGAAGCTTAGTAGGACAACTTTGTTGAAATAGAAATGAATTTTGGTTCAATTTTTGAATAGTCAAATTTCAAGAAATAGCATTAGAGGAATGTGCAAGTGAGACTTTGTAATGGTTTTAGGGTAGGGTTTTAAGGTTAGGATACGTTTTTGGGGTTGAGGTTGGCTTGAGGCTGGTGATTTCAGGTAGGGTTTTGGGGTTTAGGTTTGGTTTAGGGTTTTAGGGCTATATGATAAGTACTAGGGTTTTAGGGCTAGTCATGGGCAGGGTTGGCTGGGGTCAGGGTTTTAGGCAGGCATAAAGCCAAGTGGGGGGCAAAGAAAATTTTTTCACTTTGCTTGACCAACCCTGATTCAACCAATGTTGTGTTGCAATATCAGAGCGGGGCTCACAGTGTCGGAACCAGGGTAGGTCAAAGGGGTGATAAGAAAAAATCTGATGGTGTTCTAGTTGTTGTACCTGATATGCAATTGTTAAAAAGGGAGTTTCCCCCATTTTCTGCCCAAGTAGATTGGGTCGACGCTAAAAATTTTTCCGGGGGCTCCACCCCAAGAGCCCCTGAACCTATTCCTGACCCTCCCCCCAACTTTTTCTTGTGACTTGGCTTCTTCCATGCCTGGTTTTAGGGTGGGTATTTCGATCAATTGAAAAAAGGGCGCTTTGGATCGAGCAGTACGGTACGTAATTAATTAGGGTGGTTTATCTTACATTTTGCGATGTTGTCGTATTGCTGCTGCCACTGGAGCATTCAGAATCAAGTTTGACATGAGAATGTTCTTGCACGTACGTCGAATTGACCATCGCCACAAGCCCAACACTTAGATTTACTCGCATTGTGTATGCCACCAGAATGCCACAATGTCCAAGTATTGCAAGAACATACCTGACTGGAAAATAGCATTTTCCTTCACCCATTTTGACGGCCAGGGATATTAGGCCTGAATTAGACGGAGAGAAAGATGAGAAGAAACTGAACTCTGCCTCTGGATGGAGAACAAAATAACACAATGGAGTGTTTTTATCACGTGAGTTTTTATCACATGATTAGAAGGATTGGTAACAGAGTGGGGGAATATGGGCATGCGCTTTTGAATGCAGTTCATTCACAAGGTCAAGACCCAGAGAAAAGTTGGTAAGAATTTCCTGTTTCCTTGTCTGATAAAACTCTGTTTCTTATTATTTAGGCTATCTTTAAAGAAGCAATTTGTTCGAATCCAACATTCGGAAATTTTCTTTTGATAGATTTAGAATTAGATAGCCTAGTAAATAGTCAGACAGTCATCTAACTTTAAGATGGAAACCTAGACTATATTTATTACAATAATTTTGGTAGAATTTTCGACAATGGAGATTTATTTTGGAAAACTGTGGTGAGAGCGAGCTTCATGTGATAATGTGATAGTGATGATCCCAGGGTGGGGGAAGTGATCTGTAATATGTGACCTGTGACCTGTGATCCTTGAACCTTTCATTAGTTTCCATGGGGGCGTGCCACCTGAGAAACAAAATGCCTACCCATAATTATACCAAATCCTTGAACCAGATTGCAGAGTTGGGCACTTGCACACTCGAGTTTTTCAATAAAACAATAGGCTAAACAAAAGGAGAGAACAATAGAAAGGGGTTCTTGCACACTCAAGATCTCGCTGGAAAAGTCCATACTCTGCAAACCAGTCCTTGAATACACCCTGATTTTTAACAATTTCCAGAAAATTAAGACCAATCTTTATATACCTACCAAAATCATGAAAAACTAGACCTTTTTGAGTGGCAGGCCCCCAGTACCCCAAAATACATTCAGTTTCGGCTATTGTCTGTGATGAAGGTGCTGTGGCATCGTGGTGTAATCCAGCTGACTCGTGGTGTCAGAAGCTCAGTGTGGTCAGGGTTGGAGCCCAGCCACGGTAGCGTCACGGCCAGGGTCAAGGTCTTGATTAGTTAACCTACTACTGAGATCCTAGCAGCTGGCGCTAAAACACCATTTCACCACCTTCACCTGTGATAGAAAAGGTTAAGAGAGTTAAGAAAATCTGAGTCTAGCCAAGATTGAAATTACCGTTATTCCGTCACAAAATTGCTAGGCGTTATATATTCCATTTCCAAATTTTATAGATTCCACAGTTTTCTGTTTACAGGTTTTTATAATACATTCAACAATGAGCAAGAGAAAGGCACCAAAGGATAACCCCAACTCAGAGTTCTGTGATTTTTTAATAGGTAAGTGCAAACATTAACACAGTCTGATACACAACTGTCTAACACTGTTTGATGCCCGGGAGTACTTGCTAAGTTTCGGATAGGGATGTGCCGCTGGAGCAACAAAATACCTACCCATATTTATTCCAAAGTCCTGAAAATATATACCCAAAATTATACCAAAAAATTTACTCCTACACTACTTTATATGCTTAAATGTACTATCAAAATTGCGATGAATAGCGGAATCATTCTCGGGCATACTTAAAAGCTTTTAAGGATGCCCGAAAATGATTCCGCTATTCATCGCAATTTTGAAGTTCTGTACAACTCAAAGACTAAATGTTCTATAATATGTCAGTTCGAATCAAACTTGACCAAGAAAGGGGAAAACAAACGAAAATAAGACCGTTTTTTATCAATTTGATACCGATTTTTGAGAAATCTATACCCTTATTTATACCAATTTTCAGAACATTAAGACCTATGTTTATGCCAGAATCATGAAAAACGATACCCTTAGAGTGGCATGCCCCCAGGGTCTGATACAAGACAAACAAGCTGCAGGTACACATCAGCATCAAGCTGCAATACCCTCCAACCTGCGTTAACAAATAAAATGCTTGCTTGCTTGCTAACTTGCTTGCTCACACCTCTTGTTGGTGTCTTCCTTGCAGCATTTCTTGAGCTTTTCTTCTAGTAAAGTGTAATTATCTCAATGGAGGTTCAAGTTATTTTCAATGTACTGTTTTAGCTTTAACATTTGCCATAATATTCCTCAGAGCTTGCTGATTATGAGAAAAATGTGGAGAAAAATATGTTCAAGTCAAAGGCCTACAGGTATGCAATGCCACCTACATTGATATTGCAATCACTGGCATTATACGCTTTTTTTATAAAGAACCTGCCTCAAGGCCTAGTTCTTAAAGTTCCTTATTTTTGGGCCTCTTTTAAGGCATTTGGAGTTCCAAAAGTTCCTTAATAGTTCCTTAATTTTAACTGTACATACATTGGTCTTAACAATAAAAGAGAGACACTTTCATGTGAGCAAAGCTCGAGACTACTCAAAGAAACATTGGATACATGCTTAACGTACAATTTATGTGATTATCGACTGCAAATGAATGGAACCAGCTTTCTAATTCTTGGTTATTTGCAGTGATTAAAGCATTTGACATTGAGAAGTTCCTTAATGATTTTCTCTTTAGTAGTATAAGTTTTTTAAATTTTCGGGCCTTCTACATGTAGGTTCCTTATAAAGTGGTTCCTTATAAAAAAAGCGTGTATAATTGAATTTGAAACTTTAAGAAAGGCCATCATTTGAGAGTAGCAGTTATTCACATGGGACAACTGCTAAGGAAACATTTTTAAACTCGTGAAAAAATGTATTTTTTTCCTTTTTTTCAGAAAAGCTGCATCAATCCTTGCTGATCTTCCAACGAAGATAAAAAGTGGCTCTGAAGCAAAGAAGCTTGTATGTTTTGCTTTTGATTTTTTTCAGCCTGTTTTATGCCCCTGTTAAACTATGCCAGAATAATGTTGCAGTGTTTTAATTTTCATGGCGTTAAAAGATTATGCCCAGCAGTTATACCCAAGAATAGCCATTGTATTCATCTGGACCTTTAAGCTGCACTGAGATGCAACTAATTTTAAGCTATAGTCCTGCCAACTTTAAAGAAAGAAAGAAAAAAAATGCTACAGGGGCCCCTTCACAAATTTTTTTAGCATTTCCTTTGCGAAACAATAGGAAAACAAGGTTTCAGAGTGAGGAGGTTCCATATATCAGATTGGCATGATTACACTGTGCCGCCAAGTCGCCTCTTGATTTTCATATCACGTTCAGAGTGCAATGACTTTCAAGACGACTGATGGAGCCTCATATACCATTTTGAGTCATCATAGTGTAACTGAAAGCCCTATCTGGTATAAAATTCAAGAAGTGATGAGGCATGCCAGCTGCCAGCATAGTGTAACTGGAGCCTTACTAATAAAGTAAAATCTTTCCAAGAATGTGATTGCTCCACATCTGCAGTTGTGCCAATTCAAAATTTTTCCTCTTGAAGCCTGGAATTGGTGACAAAATATGCAAGAAAATTGACGAATTTATCAAGACAGGAAAACTCCAGAAACTAGAAAAGGTTTGTCACCATTTATGCCAAATAAATAAATAAATATTAAACATCTAGTCATATTTTTTTCAATTTTATATTGATGACTTGAAACTTAAAGTTACGTCATCATACTCATTACACATAACAAACAGTAGGGCTTATCCACAACAGTAGTGCGTATTGGTATACTATCCTGTTATTGTTTCTTGCAGTTTTCTTTTTGAATCTTAGCTTCAATCTGTGAAATCTTGTCATTTTCAGATCAGAGCAGATGATAGTACAATAGCCATAAATGAGCTGACAAGAGTCCCTGGAATAGGGTAATTAGAAGCACAATTTTTTTAAAAGTTTTTCTTTGTGTTGTATGTCAAATCGATTGTTGATTACGATTGGGCTAACCACTCTTCCCCATTCCTCATTGTTCCTCCTTCTTACTCTTCATCCTGACCTGTTCCTCTTTGTTCCTCTCCGCTCCTCATCATTCCTCCCCTTGTTCCTCTTTCATCCCCGTTCCTCTTTGTTCCTCTCCATTCCTCATCATTCCTCCCCGTTTTTCATTATTCCTTCCGGTTCCTCTTCATTCCTCCCCTTTCCTCATTGTTCTTCCCAATTTCTCTTCATTCCTCTCTGTTCATCCTCGTTGTCCATGTTCCTCATCGTTCCTCCCTTTGCTCTTCGTTCCTTCTCGTTCCTCTTCATTCCTCCTCGTTCTTTCTTCCATGTTACTCTTCGTTCCTCTTGGTTCCTCTCCGTTCCTCTTTGTTCCTTCCTGTTCCTCTTCATTCCTCTCTGTTCCTTCTTCCTTCTCGTTCCTCCCTGTTGCTCTTCATTCCTCCCATTACCAATTGTTTCTTTTTTTCTTTCTTCCCTGTTACTCTTCGTTCCTGTTGGTTCCTCCCCGTTGCTCTTCCTTCCTCCTCACTCCTCTTCTTTCCTCCCCGTTCCTCATCATTCCTCTCTGTTCCTTCCCGTTCCTTTTCCTTCCTTCTCGTTCCTCCCCGTTTCTCTTCTTTCCTCCTGTTACCAATTGTTCTTCTTCTGCTTCTTTTTAGTAATAGCCAAAGCGATAGCATTGAGTTCGTTGTTAATAGGTAACTAACTATCTTTTTAGGCCTGCGGCTGCAAAGAAGTTGGTTGATGCTGGGGTCTGCTCTCTTGATGGTTAGTTTTGATTTTTCCAGTACACTTTTTAAAGATGGTGGTATTCGCAAGTTGTTGCTATAAAATCATCATCTCCTTTTTAGAAACAGTTTGAGGAGCATCTCGGTGATTCTAGGTGTCGGGTAACGGGTTGAGGAAGCCGGTGATATTTTTCATTGCAGGGAAGATACTTTCTTTTGTTTGCTGTCTGTCTGTATTCTTGAATACCTAAAACCTGGTGGGGGTACTTCAATATGTAATCATACTATAGACATACCGCTCACACGGGCGGGTGTTTCAACTGAAATTCTCTATACATGGGTCTGTTATTTTGCTTGATTCTGATAAATGGGTTAATATTTTTAGGATTCTCTTGATCCGCAACGACAGACAATCTAATGGGTCGAGAATTCTTGAAACTACACTAAGGGCTATTCCTCGACTTCTCAAGGACTTAAAATTATTGTCCTACTTATTCTGCAAGTTAAGGACTAACTTAGATCAGTGTTACTTTGTAAAGAGCTGTAGATCAAAAGCTAATACTGATTTATAGGAGTTTAACTGAAACTATAGCCGTTGTTAAAAAAAATCGTTGTTTCCTTTCCAAAGAATTAAAGAAGAATACTGCTGAACTGAACCATCACCAGAAAATCGGGCTGAAGTGAGTGTTGACTTTTTGATACAATTTTCTTGCTTGTCATATACACTCGTTTTTTATAAGAACCAGGAAATTTTGATCGAGGCTTGCTGTTCTTAAAATTTTGCCGGTTTTGAGCCTGAAATGTTCTTAACCACTTCTTTATTCCTTGGTTACTTAGATATCAATAATTTTCAATGATTATCTTGGGTGGTACTAGGTTTATGTGAACATGCAGCATTCTTGTCCATTTCTTTGTTTACTTGCTTTTTACGTTCAGTCTGACTGTCGTACTTTCATATTTAGCTGATATGCTGAGGGTTTTTGAAAAGGCCAGCCTCAGCTTGTTCTTATTTGTTCTTAAAATCTGGGCAAAATCAAGGCTCGTGTTCTTATAAAATTGTTCTTATAAAAAGAAAAGATTGTACATCCAATTCCTAAGAATTCTTTGTTCAAAACAAGTTATCTACACAAAATGCCAAGTCGCTTTTTAACTGTTTATCTTTGTCCCACTCTCACAAAACAATTAAACATTGTTGTGTATCACTTTTTAGTTAAATTCAAAACTTGGAATTTTTCATTATAATGAAGCCTACTCAATTCATTCTATTTCTTCTCGTAGATATTTGGAAGAATTTGAAGAGCGTACTCCCCGGTCTGAGATGAAAAACCATGAGGTTGGCAGCTGCTCTTATTGATTTTTCTTGAAGGGCTTTTGATAAAATTTTGATTTCGTAAGTCCGTTCTGAGCTTCTTAGAAAAATTAAGTCACATTAAGATTGATTCATGTAGAAAAATTATATTTAAATTAAGTTTTAATACATATTTTTTTGGATGTTCCGCGAGTGATCGTAAGATCTCTTTCAATTATCTGATCAGAGATGTCAAATCATGATGAAGAGCGAAATGCAACTTGTTTATCAGTCCCTTAAAATTGTTAAAGAACGAAAGATTTTCCACTGTTTAATACCCCTTTTCTCCATAATACTTCGTTTCTCACAAGTTAGAATAATAACTCTAAAAGAATAATCCCTGCACGATAAGTAACCTATTTTCCAAGAGTCAGTCTGTTAAGTTCTTTTATTTAAGATTGCATTAGAGAGCGCCCCTTTCTAGAATGGAAAACGTGTAACAATAGTATAAGCATCTCAAGAATGCTGATGCGCAATTAGCGGTTGGCTCTTCAAAACGGCGGCCTGCAAACGGCTTTGTCAACCTTAGGTCATGTGACAATTGTTCTACTGAGTCGTAATAGTTCACTATGAGTCATCGTTGTTTACTTGATAAACGATGGCAAATTGCCACATTGGTTTAGTTAATGACATTTCAAACATTCTCATCATCGATCATTGAGTCGGCATACCGGAAAAGTGGGACGCGAGACCCTAGGTGGGACCCGGGACCCTTAGGGTGGGACCCTAAGTGGGACCCTAAGTGGGACCCTTAGGGTGGGACCCTAAGTGGGACCCTTAGGGTGGGACCCTAAGTGGGACCCTTAGGGTGGGACCCTAAGTGGGACCCTTAGGGTGGGACCCTAAGTGGGACCCTTAGGGTGGGACCCTTAGTGGGACCCTTAGGGTGGGACCCTAGGTGGGACCCTTAGGGTGGGACCCTAAGTGGGACCCTTAGGGTGGGACCCTAAGTGGGACCCTTAGGGTGGGACCCTAAGTGGGACCCTTAGGGTGGGACCCTAGGTGGGACCCTTAGGGTGGGACCCTAAGTGGGACCCTTAGGGTGGGACCCTAAGTGGGACCCTCGATTATATGAAAATCTGAAAATCAATAAAAAATCAGTTTTATGTCAGACACTCCCTGTAGTAACTGGCGCAATTTCATAATTGATTTTTTATTTCCTATGATCGATAAGGTCTTATTCTATGAAACTCTTGATAATACTATATCCAAACGGTTAACAATGTGGAATTCTCCTATGATGATGACTAATGGAAAGTGTAGTCGAATATGAAGTGGACAGTAAAAATTGTCATCTTTCGTTTAATATCTCATAAAAATGTTTAAGCTTCTAGTTATTCTTTTCATTTTCATGTTTATGCCCGTTAGGATATATTTTCAAAAGATATTTTTTCGGTTTCAATCACGACTAGCCACAGTTGTTGTATATAAAAAGATCGTATGGATCATAGGAAATAAAAAAATCATTTATTAATTACAGAGAGTCTCTCACACAAAACTACTTTTTGATTGATTTCCAGATTTTCTTAAAATCAAGGGTCCCACCTAGGGTCCCACCCTAAGGGTCCCACTTAGGGTCCCACCCTAAGGGTCCCACCTAGGGTCCCACCCTAAGGGTCCCACTTAGGGTCCCACCCTAAGGGTCCCACTTAGGGTCCCACCCTAAGGGTCCCACTTAGGGTCCCACCCTAAGGGTCCCACTTAGGGTCCCACCCTAAGGGTCCCATTTAGGGTCCCACCCTAAGGGTCCCGGGTCCCACCTAGGGTCCCGCGTCCCACTTTTCCGGTATGCCTCATTGAGTCTGGGCAAGAGCGGCAATTTTAAAACACTTTTCAAAGCAAATCGTCATCATTCTCATCATCATAATCATCATAATCACCATCATCATCATGATAATTACCATCTTGGACGATGTGGCTGTGGCAAGATCTAAAGGAATGGCACCACCACCACAAACACCCCTACAACCATCACCACGACCACCCCTATCACCACCACCACAACCACCCCTACAACCATCACCACGACCACCCTTATCACCACGACCGCCCCCCCCCCCTATCACAACCACCACAACCACCCCTACCTTCAGCACCACACCCACCCTACCACCACAATCACCCCCTACCAACCAGCATCATGGTCATCGTGGTCATCAACATCATCATCATAACCACCACCATTATAATAATAATCATTATCGTCTTCGTTGTGCATACCGATAAATATCTTTCATCATTTGACCGAAATAGCTATATTCAACCAGAGTGGTTCTTCGAACATGCCCATAGGGCCCCTATGTTTTTTATAAGGAACCTACCTCAAGGCCTAGTTCTTAAAATTCCTTGTTTTTGGACCTCTTTTGAGACAACTGTAGTTGAAAAATTCCTTAATAGTTCCTTAATTTTAACTGCACATACAGTGGTCTTAACAATGAAAGAGAGACACTTGCGTGTGAGCAAAGCTCGAGACTACTCAAGGAAACATTTGATACTTGTTTAACGTACAATTTATATGGTTTTCGACTGCAATTGAATGGAACCGGCTTTATAATTCTTGATTATTTACAGTAATAAAAGCATTCAACATTGAAAAGTTCCTTAATGATTTTCTCTTTAGTAGCATAAGTTTTTTAAATTTTCGGGCTTTCTACATCTAGGTTCCTTATAAAGTGGTTCTTTATAAGAAAAAGCGTGTAATTTCATTGGTTCCTTTTCGCGGGATTTACTGTCAACAGTCTTTCCTTCTTGTCTCCAGGAACTGATTCTTGCCGAAACTATAAAGTGCGATTCAGAATTCAAATCGTGTATTTGTGGCAGTTACAGAAGAGGTGGGTTGTTTCAGTTATTGTAATATTTAGCCAGGAATTAGCCAGTTAACTCTTTTATCACCCCGGGTAATGTATGTGCAGTGCAGTTGAGGTTGTGCTTTACAATGGAGTATATTCAGTACAGTGGAGGAATTTCATCAGTACGGTGGAGGGATATCATCAGTGCGGTGGAGGATATTCAGTACAGTGGAGGGATATCATCAGTACAGTGGAGGATATAATCAGTACGGTGGAGGATATTCAGTAGAGTAGAAGGATATCATCAGATCAGTGGAGGGATATCATCAGTACATGTACTGAACAGTACTGTACTGTCAGTACTGTCAGTACTGAACACCCTCCACCGTACTAATGATGTCCCTCCACTGTACTGATGATATCTCTCCACTGTTCTGATAATATCCCTCCACTGTACGACTGTACTGAATATCCTCCTCTGTACTGCACAAACATTACCTGGGGTGTTGATTAATTTCAGAATTAAGATAAAAAGCGGAAACATTTTCGGGCATACTTAAAAGCTTTTTTTCGTCTCACACTTTTCAGAGTTTTAACGTCAGAAACAGACCAAAACAAATGACAAAGGCGAAATTTGTACCCAAATGTGGATTTAAATGCACAAATCAGAATCAAAACGCATCTGAGTGTTTCGATCAGATTTCGATTATCGCAATTCTGAAGTCTTGTGCAACTATTCTTTGATTAATTGATTGATTAATTGATTGATTGCTAGGTTCAATTATCAATTAATTGATTGATTACTGGTCGATTGATTGATTGTTTAATTGGTTGATTGATTGATTATTTAGTTCATTATTATTGTTATCTTTCCCCCAAAAGGTGCTGATAGCAGTGGAGATATAGATGTTTTGGTTACCCATCCAAGTTTCACATCAAGCACAAAGGGCAAAAGCCCCGTGAAGGTACAAACAAGGTGTACTTAATGACAGCTGATCAACTTTTAATAGTTAAGTGTATTTTCAACTTCAAATAGTAATTTCATCTTTCAGAGCTCAAAGTTAAAACGCCTTGTTGAAAGTCTCGAGAAGGTCAATTATATTACGGATGTTATTTCATTAGGAGAATCAAAGTTCGCGGTAAGATCACTGGTTTTTCACTTTCTTAGGCTTTAAATGCAGTAAATCCCCGCATATAAGAACCGTTGAGTTTTATTCAGGGAATTGTTTAATGAACAATAGTCTATTGTCTAGTCTATTTTGTAAAGGTAAAGGTCATGGCTTTTATATATAACTGGACATATTCAACAGCGCTTTACAACTATTTACCCCTTACCTCAGGCCATTTTTTCATTTTCTATTTTTTGCTATACTCCCTGGTGAGTAAATATCGACTCGCTTGCAGCCATACAGTCGGCGCTACGAGGGTTTAAGGCCTTCATCAGCAAGGTACCAATTTTACACCTTGGTGCGGTGTGACAGAGAGCAAGGTTTTTACACCTTGTAAATTTGTGCTCCCTAGCCTGGATTTGAACCACAGACCTTGAGCCCAAATGGCGCAAGTGCTAACCACTACGCTACGCTGCTCTCCAACTCGTGTGAGAGGCGATGTGGCCGAGTGGTCAAGGCATTCGGCTCATGATCGTGATGTCGTAGGTTCGAATCTCGTCGGGACCACTCTCCTCAAGCCTGCAGACAACTCAGCTGTCCATCTTTCCAAAGTCGATGAATAAGTACTCAGCGTATTCGTTCTAGAATATCAGTCTGGAGGCACAGCTGCAGTTCCAGACCTGCTGTATAGCTACCAGAACCTCTGAACTGCATTAACAAATAAAGATTGCTTGCTTGCTTGCTTACTGATGATATATTCTGTTTCTTGAATTGTTTTAAATTTCTAAACAGTACCTTTCTCATTTTAGGGTGCTTGCAAGTTACCAGGGGATGACTCTAAACACAGACGACTTGATATAAGATTAATTCCTGCTGATCAGTTCGTGTTTGGAGTTCTATACTTCACTGGTAGTGATATTTTCAACCAGAAAATGAGACAGGAGGCTTTGGATAAGGGATTTACACTCAATGAATACTGTATAAGGTGAGTAAAACTTTGCACCCAAACTAAATTTTGGCTGCTTAATACGAATTTGGTATCTAAAACGCTAAACTCTTTCTTGTAAGAACACACTTCATATGAACATCGAGACTTGATTTGCCAACATGAGCACATCGAGTCTCAGTAAAAAGTATCTGGTTCTTATAAAAATAAGCCGTAGTCTAGTCTTAAGATGATTTTTTTTTAAATTATTCTGACTGAATTTTATTTTTCCATAGGCCCGTTGGAAGCACAGGTACGTAGTGCATCCATTTCATCACCGTAGATTTTCCTGAAACCTGACTCAATCAGAGATGGTTCTATCAGAGATGTATTTTACTTGCTTTGTTTTTCACAAAACATTGCTTGACAAGGAGAATTCGTTTCACAAGGCTTTTGAAAAAACGTCACAAGGAAAAAAATGTTTCACCAGAAATGTTTTTATCGAGAAGATAATTTCAGACGTTTGGCCCGCATTGTTTGATCATTTGGCTAGGACCATAGAATAAAGCCCAGATTTAGACCCAGTTTACACGGGAATAGATCCGTTCTCAAAAAAGTCACGATATAGGCTGTTCTTGAGAAAGGTGCTGTGGCGTCGTAGTGTAATCCAGCTGACTCGTGGTGTCAGAAGCTCAGTGTGGTCAGGGTTCGAGCCCAGCCACGGCAGCATCACAGCCAGGGTCGAGGTCTCGATTAGTTAACCTACTTCTGAGATCCTAGTGAATACCATTTCACCTTCTGGCGCTAAAACACAATTTCACCTTCACCTTCACCGTTCACACGAGAACAGGATCGTATCTTTTGGGTACTTTAGAAAAGCGGGTCCATTCCATTCCTGGTCCGTTCCCGATCCGTTCCCCAGCCGGTCCGTTCCTGTTTAAACGCGATAAAATTGTACCCATACCGTACCCAAAAGGTAGGGATCTTTTGGATCCGTATCTGTTTCTCCAGTGTAAGCGAGAGTAGATTATTTTCTGAAGATTATTTTAATTTTTAAGGAACCCCTTAGACTTATTGCTTGAGTCGTTAGTTTGGCCTAAATCATTTTTTTGCTCCTCCACCACTGACTGAAAATTAAATGTTTGCATGCACACACCTTTTAATGAGCAACTGGTCAATAAGCATTACCAGTTTGAGCGATCTCATTTTAGTGTTTGAGCCTCGGTCTCATGAGCGATAATAGGAGACTCAATAAGTCTAAGCTTTTCTTACAAAGTACATCGTTGCAAACTTGTCACTCTATCGTTGGGGTCGAACCTCCCGACACCTAGAGTCAGCTTGATTTGGCCACGAGCACGACGCCATAGTACCATCAACCGCACCGAAACCACTACTTGACAATTGTCTTTGAAAGAAGCGCAGACCGAGGGAAAGAGTGACTAATTAGAGTCAGCCCCTGACAGGCCATTCATATTGCCCAACACGCACGCAGTTCCGGGTCTGATTCATTGCGCGGCCCTTTTGCGCAAACATTTAGTACGCCACTAACCCATAGCCAACCTAAAAGACCTCTTGAATTTGAAATTCATAAAACAAAACGCTTTACGCTTACAGTCTGAATCTTTTTAAAATTATTTTGTAGAGAGAAACGAAAACCTATGACCTTCGCTTCTTTGGATAAAAATCCGTTACCACCACATCAAGCATAATAACCCACCACATCAAGCATAATAACGCACCACAGTAGAGCTTATCCACCACAGTACGCAAAAAACACCGCCACAGTACGCAAAATATACCAACACTGTCCTTATCCAACACAGTAGTGCGTTATATATAGATTTACTTGCGCTTACCCATGATATAAAATCCGTAACTTTCAAAGGGCCCAAAATTTGGTGGAGCTCTCTTCCAGCTAAATGAAATACAAGTAGCTCGAAATAACCGTAATAACCATAATGAAATAACAAATCAAAAGCTTGATCAAAAAAATAAGTTCTGATAATGACGCAGTCGAACTTTCAATTGAATTGAATTGCCAATGCAACAATTGAATTGAGTTGCAATGTAGTGAGTTAGGCAGCCTCGTTTCGAATAAGGCGGGACAATCACACAAAAATGAAATAATCAGAAGATGGATAGAAGAAATGCTGATCGGATTTTCTTTTGCAATATTTGATTGCTCTTCTAAGCTGACTTTCGCATGGATGCCACCTTACCACTGAACAAATGTCTACTAAATACAGGCTGTTACACTGGGGACCGATCACTGCACTTTCAATTATCGCATTCCTGTTCATTTCGACTGTCCTAGCCGAGCTTTTTTGGTTCCCACCCGAGACCTTCTGGGCTGTGGTTCATTTCAGTGTTTTCGCTTCTTGGGTTTATCTCATACTGAGAGAATTTTTCAAAGCAGCATTCGATGGCCCTGGAGTCGTCCCATTGGAATGGAGACCGGTAAGAAAAATGTTGCATGGAATTTGAAATAGTTTTTAAATCTAGATTATTTAGGTACATCTTAATAATTCTACTGTAGCAAACCAAGCACAAGCACGGAATGGTCGGAGTCAGTTTGGCAGTCAGGGGAAGATGGGCTGGTGTGCTGAAGTAATTATGGTACTGTACAGTGTGCTTTTTGACAAATCACTATACTGGATGAAAGTAACTGTTTCTTGTGTGAATGGTCAGATGTGCTATTTCTGTGTAACCCTATTGTCTTGAGAACAATACATGTTTTTTATATAAGAAACCTAGGTGAAGCCTCACTAGTCAAAGTTCTATTGTTTTCTATTGTTTTAAGAAGCAAAAGAACAAAGAATCTATTGTAATTTGCCAGAAATCTTACAAGTGGGATTTCTAATATAGCAGTTTCTTATAAGATAAAAAACGTTGTATAGCGAATTCAGGAAATAAAAGAAAATTTTTGGAAGAGTGAAGTGAACATTTCTTAGGTGAAAATTTCCAGTATTGTAGTTTCTTAATTTTTGGGCCATTCAGTGTCTGGATTTCTTATGAATATGAATAGTTCCTGGTAAGAGAATAAAAGTATCTAAATCTAACTGCAATTCAATAACAACAACTTCATTATCTAATTGCCAAAACACAGGCTGTGGACAGGTTGTGCCATAGCATGCAAATCATTCTATTACTTTTTTACATTCATAAGTTTTAAGTCATTCCACCCTTAAATGTTTGAATAACCACATTTCTTTGAAGTATTCCTTTAAAGAATTATTTTAAAAGAAAAAAACCAAACCACACCTGTCTGATTAACAATCTTTGCAATAATTTTTATTGCTTTATGTACTTTTAATTTTCCAGAACAGAAAGAGAATGGTTAAAATATTAGATTTTTTATAATGCTGATCAAAGTTTGTTTCAAACTAGCTGTGTGTTTTTCAAAGAGGGAATGATTGATGGCTTTGCATAATATCATGCAAATGGTGACTTCTGGATTCTGCAGCTGTTCCTGCAGGTGTAGATAGTCAGGACTTCTGCTTAGATACTGATAGTGAAGTAATGTTATATATGCCAAACTACCAGTAGCATAATAAGGGGGGGCACAGGGGGCAGTCCAGCTGCAGCTTGAATTACCATAGCTTGATTCAATTCAATTCATTCAATTCAATTCATTCAATTCAATTCATTTTTATTCAAAGAAATACAATTTACAATAATAAAATGTACTCTACATGGCCCAAGAAAAGCAGAGCTTATCTTGCTTGGGCCGCTACAAAGCTAACAAAACTGGGACCCATGTTAAGTTGCTATGTTTTAGTGAAGTCTAAAAAAATCTTTAACGGATGGACTTGAGAGATTAAGGCTAGAAATCTTAAGAGGTGCTATCTATTGAGGGGCTAGGTCAGTTGCCCCCAATTTAGCTGATACATTTTTGTGATTAGCCTGAATGTTGGTAAAATTTCATAGGATGCCTTTTGCCTGTAATGTTCTTTACTGCCACACCCCAATTTTCTTTGACCACACCTTTTCCTCTCATATGTCGCTATGCCATTGAGGGAGGGCATCTATTTTGAGCATTTTGGTGTATGGTGAAATTGAAAAATCTTGCCTCTGAGGGTTGGCTCTGCCCATTATAAATTATTCAATTTCTAATGTCTTTGATGAAATTAAAATCAAGGATTGCCTAATCAGTATTTACTTTAATTCTTCAATTAACCATAATTAATTTATTTCATTCTTTAATTTTATGAAATCTGCAAAAAGTTAATCCTTAGTTGCTGACAGATTTACATTTTTAATATGGTGTAATATTTATTTTTGACATAAGTTGCAAAAATTTGTGTTTTGGTTACCCTATGAACCCTATTAAGTATGGGGGCGTTTTCGCCCCCGAATCCTACTTTTGCTCGTGTATCATCTGCAAGAACTCCTTAGTAGCTTTGGTAAGGGTCTGACTTTTCGTAGAATTTATCAAGGAACCTTGTAGTATGGGTTATGGTGTTGCGGACTTAGTCACGTGACCAGCAAATGTCTATATTTGGAAGCAGGTAATGCAAATTACCCTTCAATCGGCTATATCTCTGTCAATAATTATCACATATAAAAGAAATATATATGGTTGGACTTCTCTTGACGAGAGCTATCATTTGATATATCATTTGAATGTTTTTGACATTGTTGGCAAATTTTGTCACTTGTCACGTGATCAATTTAATTAATGTTGTTAATTAGCCTAATTAGCAATTTTTTTAAATTTTTGGATTGAGTCATGCATAACGCAGTGTAAACTGTGCTTTTGAAGATTTTTACTGAAAATAAAGCTTGTTATATACGTTTTCCAAAATGCTGAGTAAGCAAAAAATTTTTTCCTCATCATAAACGCTTATAAAAGTTGGCAAGAAACAGCAATTAGCTGATAATTAGCTTAAATGATAGAAAACGTTTACTTTCTATGGAGATTTTAACATTTACAGTGCTTTTTACCTATTCTAGTCCGATTTAGCTTGATTTTCGGCAACGTAGATGAAATAGTCATAATTTCACACTCTAAACGGTCGCTAGGCAACGTGTCACGTGACTAATTAGCAAACAATAGTGTTAATTAGTTGCAATTGGGTACTTGCACATGTCTACTAAGATTCATCTCAATCAGACAAATAGCAGCTGAGATAACTAGGGGGAGTGAATTTTTTGTATTACAGGGTGCTGTGCGACTAAACGCCCCCCCCATACTTAAAGAGGCAAAAAATAGCCCATACCAAATAGGGTTAAGCAAAAGGTAGGCTATGTCGAAGTCGTGGAATTTCGAAGTTTTTGGGCGATTTGATGAATTAGTAAAAGTAAAAGTAAAATTTGCTGTTTTTGAGTCTACTACTAGCCTAGGGCTACTCAGTCGACTTTACACTTTACCCCTGGTCTGGATGCATTAGCATATAGGAGGATGCAGCCACACACGGCGCTCACATCTACCGACCAGGTACTCATTTATACACCTGGGTAGAGAGAAGCACATTTGTGTTTACAATTCGCCCAAGGTTGTTATCTCTGCAACCCCAAGTGGAAAGACTGTGGCTCGAACCCACAACATTCTCGTTGTATGCCCAGCACGCTAACCACTGCGCCACAGAGACCACCATTAGTATGCACCTATTCGACGAAGGACCGCTCGGATTGAAGTTTCTCAAAATTTCAAGATAATGCGACTATCGGTTCTTATATCGTATTAAAACGTAGTCATAATAACACCCAAAATGTATTCTAGGTAGCTAGGTGCAAAATTTTACTGTCCTAGCGCTTGTTTTATTGATTTTATGAGCGTGCAAATTTCCCGATTATAAAGGGGCTTTGACTGTGAATGTGGCCGGGGTGAAACTTTTCCTTGCACCCTAAACTTGCCTGAGACTTTATAAAAGTTTGAATGCTCATAGAATAAATAATACAAGCGGTAAGATACAGTTGACATCCGCTATTTCAAACTCTCAAGGGAAACTGGAATTTGTTCGAGATAGCGAATGTTCGAAATAACGGATGCCCCATATAAATATACAAGATTATCGTTTTTAAGTCAGAAAAGGAACCCCTATTAACATGCAGGGTTACTGATCCCAAATTTCATCAAAAAAGTCTGGTATTTTTTACATAGGAGTCAAGGCTCTTCTGCTTTCATCCCTACTGTTGGTGAAATTGAGATAACGGCGATGCAGCACATCTCGAAAGAGAACAGCTTCATCTATTGTATACATGGGCAGCATATCACTTAGCTGCTGTCCATTCCCGCACCGCTAGGCGAACTTATACATATTTTCAGCCTGTCTCTTTATCCAGTTCAGCAGAAAATTTGGCAAAATTCGAGATAAAGAGCAGGTTTTCCTCTGTTGGAAATAAAAAATGGTTCAAAACAGCGAATGTTTGAGATAACGGGGTTCGAGATAGCGGATGATTGTTCTATACAAACCCTTATACCAAAGCGAGGGGAAATGGAAAATCGTTGGAGATAGCGAATGTTCGAGATAGCGGGCAGTCGAGATAGCGGATGTCAACTGTAGTAAAACTTTTCACCTAGACTTAAGCTATCACCAAACTAGGAAACTTGTCACACGCGACATTGTATTCGGCGTGTCTCCAAGGGTGGCTAAACATGCGAGTGACAAGTGAGTAACATGTCCCCGAGGCGCGGAGACAGGAAATGTTTCTGTTGTCTCCCAGAAACATTTGCGTGTCTCTTGCTACAAATTTTGTCGCGCGCTACAAAGTTTCCGAGGTGGCTAAACTTTGAGACACCAAGGGGACATTAATATCGCGCGTGACATGTCTCCTTGTTTAGCCAGGCCTTAAGTCTTGGATGCTTAACACGAATTCAATGTCAGAATGTCTATATCTCGAAATTTTATAAAATTTCTGTTATGGCGGCCGCTCGTCGAAAAGGTCCATTCTAAATCTGAAATTGAGTTTCTTTACACGTCAATTTTTCCATTCTTGAATTCTCGATTTATGACTTTTTCTGTGTTTTTCAGATGTATTATTAAAATGGATCATCATTGCCCTTGGATAAATAACTGCGTTGGTCATAAGAATCATAAAAGTTTCACTTTGTTTCTTGTTTTTGTTGTCATTGGATGCACTCATGCGGCTGTTATTCTTATTTGTTGTTGTTTTCACCATCTTCTATGGGTAAGTATGCACTTCCTTCTGTATTACTTAAATCTTAAAAGCTATAACACAAGCACGACCCATCTCTATCCTAACATTAATTAAGTTAATTAGTTAACCTCTTTGCCCACAATCCCTTTCGTCAATAGGTCTTTTGAAAGAGGGCTGGGTCGGCGCGCCATTTTTCTGGAAGATGGTGGCAGCTATAACCCAAGCACAACCCATCTCTATCCTTAACATTAATTAAATAAGTTAATTAGTTAACCTCTTTACCCACAACTCCTTTCGTTACACGCTTTTTTTATAAGGAACCACTTTATAAGGAACCTACATATAGAAGGCCCGAAAATTCAAAGAACTTATACTACTAAAGAGAAAATCACTAAGGAACTTCTCATTGTTGAATATTTCTATCACTGCAAACAATCCAGAATTAGAAAGCCCGTTCCGCTCATTTGCAGTCAAAAATCACATAAATTGTACTTTACGCATGTATCAAATGTTTCCTTGAGTAGTTTCGAGCTTTGCTTACATGCAAATGTCTCTGTACAGTAGTCATTAAACTGTATGCGCAGTTAAAATTAAGGAAGTATTAAGGAACTTTTGGAACTACAATTGTCTCGAAAGAGGTAAAAAATAAGGAACTTTAAGAACTAGGCCTTGAGCTAGGTTCTTTATAAAAATGGACATCTTAGGCAAAGGAATCCCCTCTGCATACAAGCATACAAGACTGCGGTCGCTTTAGGAGAGAAAGTGCTGCAAATTTTTCTTCAAGTTCACGAATAATGGAAGAAGAAGAGAGATAAGAGTTGCCTCCTTGAACAGATAGGTTTGGACATAAATGCTTTCATTCGTCTATAACCTAGTTAAACGCGAATTTGAAGCGAAATTTGCATCACTCCCTCTCTTGAAGGGACTCCTGGCGTTGCGTGTTGAGAGGATCCCATTTCTCAAAATATCTGCAATTTTCCTAGATAAATGTCTCGACGACCAAGACTTATTTCAAAGATCTACATTTTTTTTTATAAGAACCAGGAAATTATGATCGAGGCTGGCTGTTCTTAAAATTTTGCCGTTTTTGAGCCTGAAATGTTCTTAATCTGTTCTTAATTCCTTGGTTACTTAGATATCAATGTTTTTCAATGAACGCCTGGGGTGGTACTAGGTTTGTGCGAAAATGCAGCATT
>JACTAT010000043.1:2739972-2767532 GCA_014526335.1 Chrysaora quinquecirrha | reverse complement strand
GCTTGTACATTTATCCACAATGTTACATTTTTTATCAAGTTTCAATACATATCATCAAAACATGTTGATACGTAAATAGAGAAGAAGCAAGCAGCTTGAAAAATGAAAACCGAGATGAAACGTAAGACTGGCCTATGTTGAAGATCTTTTTCAAATCTTATGAAACAAAAAGTGAACGAATAATTTATTCATAAAAATTTTATCATAATCACAAGAGATTTAATAATTTGATAAAAATTTTAAAGTGATATATGTCCTTACCAATTTCTTGGCTCTTCAGTGGCTTGTAGAGCGAGTAGAAGCGTAAGAGTGAAGTTCCAACTCTTCTTTCCTCAGCACGTCTTTCGTTGTGATATGAAATGACGGTTGATTGAATGGTTTGATTTTGCGCGCTTTTCTACTGAATTTTGATGAATTTGATTTATAGGGACATTTTAGGGATAACTTTAAGGCCAAACAATGGGCAATTACATTAGGGATAACTAAATTTAAGGACAATCAGTTTGTCATTTAGGGACAATTTATGGATAGACAGTGAGTGTGTCCCTAACAAATGTTATGGAAAATTTGTCCCTAATATTTCGGGATAATTTAGGGAAGATTTATGGATAAATCGGTATTTATGGACAAAAGCAGCTTGGTCCCAAAAAATTAGGGACAATTTGTTTGACTGTGTAGTTTTAAATTAAATGCCATATTTCTTGAGTCCGATCAATGAGAACTTCAGGGTGTATTACTGCATTTCCGATTATTAGTGCATTTCCGAAATCACAACTCCCAAAATAGACATCATATCACGATGCATTGTATTTGTTGAGCAGAATGAGAAAAGTTTGAGCGATCAAAAAAACGAGCCTTCCTCATTCATGTAGCGCAGTCCAAATTCTGAATCGGACCCTACGACGTCACCTTATCACACTATGATACCATCCCATACGATACGATACGATACCATTCCATACCATACCATGCCATACCATACCATACCATACCATACCATACCATTTCATACCACACCATACCATACCATACCATACCATACCATACTATACCATATCATACCACACCATACCATACCATACCATACCATAATATACCATACCATATCATACCACACCATACCATACCATACCATACCATAATATACCATACCATATCATACCATGATACCATTCCATACGATACCATGCGATACGATACGATACCATACGATACGATACCATACCATACCATACGATACGATACGATACCATACCATACCATACCATACCATACCATACCATACCATACCATACCATACCATACCATACCATACCATACCATACCATACCATACCATACCATACCATACCATACCATACCATACCATATCATACCATACCATACTATACCATACCATATCATACCATGATTTTATAGCATAAATGATATAACCGTTCCTAATGATGCAATAAAGAAACACTCACTTTGAGCACAATTTTCCTCATCGGTTCCATCCTTGCAATCTGCAAATCCATTACAAACTTTCTCTTTGTCTATCACATCCTCAATTCTTGTACAAAGGCTCAGTTTTGAACCGTATTTTTCAAAAAATGCAGTTTTGTCTACAAAGACAGTTTGTTTTAACTTCATCCTCATTACAATGACCAAAGCAATCATGTATGCCTAAAGATGTCTATAAGACTTAGTTTGGTTTACTTTCCTTTTTACATATCCTAGAAGGCTAGACAAGAGCAGCTATCCTTCTCAATGAGTAATCTTTTCAGACAAATCTGTCGTTTTTTTCCATTGTCATTTTTTCTTTGCTTGTCTTTATTCGGAACCGAAACATATTTCTTGACTTCAAGACTTCCAAAGAAGGCAAGATTTGAATCTGTAATAGTATGAATAAGGGAGCGGCTAACTGTGAAAGGGTTTCGATATATTCTCTATAACAGTAACCCAAGTCTTATCTTAGGGAAATCTCAATCGTACAAAATGCACCATCCCCTTTGGCTATGATTAGGAAAATCCGATCATTTTTACGATACCCTAGTATTTGATAACGCAGTGTTCTATCTCAAATGTATCACTGACTGGTGGTTAAGAAAGACATAAGAATAAACATTTTCCTTTATACATCTCCCTGATGTGAAAAGAAGTTGAGAAACACATGCACGGTATGTGCGCACGAATCGGCAATTAAAACATACCGTGTATAACTATAGGCAAGGCAGAACATGCAAACATTGAAAATTTCGAAAGGTAAAAAAGATATCCCAAATCATACTAATACATACTTCCACAAGCAGCGCAGTACTTTGAATTAGTGAGTCGTTGGCACCATGGTCTTTTAATCATTTTAAACTGAAGATTTTTTTCAGTGCAAGAATAGTTACATCCATTCACACTCCATGAATATGTGTCCTTTTCGCAATGCATGTTATCAGGATGTTTGCATACTACATTCGGAATAATCAAACATCATCAAAAATCATCAAAAGTTTGAAAAAAATCAACTTTTCCGTTCGTTTGCAGCTATATTAAACAGCTACTTACGAAATTATTCTTATTTCAAAGGGAGCGGTCTGCTATATTTATAACAGTTGAACATAGCAAGATTAAAAAATTGGTTAGAAATAAGCTTTTCTATCTTAGACTCCTCTCACACATCTTATCAACTTAAAATTAAGGAAGCCATACATATACGGTTGGAAAAGCCATCCCTGAACAGACAGGTTTACCATTAAAATCTTGCGCTTTCTTATTAATCTTCTTTGATTTTGTCTTTGCATTGTTTCAACTTATTGTTGTAATGTGTTATCCATTCTTCTTATGTTTTTAACCCCAACTGATTTTGTTACTATTTGCTATAATTTTGCTATTGTTTTTTACTGCTTTGTGCCTAGTTGTATAAATTGCTTAGATTAACCTGTAAATTTTAACTGATGATGATCACAAGATGATCGAAACATGTTTTCGAAACTAAAAAATGTCGTTTTTTGTGTTAAAAAATTGGTTGCACTTACATGCTAAAGCGTCATTTACCAGCTCCTTACAACCTGCAAGTGAGTGGCAGCAGCTCTCAAGAAGTTTCCATTTCCCATAACAATACGGATTACCATTATAACATGCACATTTCAAGCATCGAGGATAGCCAGCAAGCGTGACATTTTGAAATGTACCGTCTCGTATTTCAATCCCACTGAAATTGCAATCTCAAAAAGAGAATTTCTATATAAGCTAATTCTTGTAACTTTGGATTCATTCGTTTAATTATAAATTGATTTTCGTTATAGCTTTCTTCTAAAAAGAATTTTTAACTTAGAAATATCTGTAGCAAATTTTTGCACATTGCCTATTTCCCTGTGAGATTCAGCGGCATAAACACATAACGGGACTTAAATAAAATTTTGTTCTTTACATTGATCCATGCTAAAGAAAAATGGGAACATATTTAACGTAATGGATAGCCATTTAAGCCACAACTAAACGTGCGGTTTTTCAAAATAAGCAAAAATTCTGAAAATTGGCTGTTCTAAAATGACAGACGATATAGGAAACTGATAAAACTTTATAGGAATTTATGATTTGTACATAAGAGCTTTGACTTTAAAAAGACTGACCTTTGGGATTTTGCTTTGTTTTGTTTATCACCTCTGAGACAGAGACTAGCGCATGATAAAAAAAAAATTCCGTTGAGGGTCTTAGGCACAAATATGAGTGTGAGTGAAAGAAACTTTTAAGACTTTCCGGATACGTTCTTTCCCCGCTGCATGATATGCCTCTAAAGTCACATGAACACTGTAAATATTTCGTTGGCTTCCATTGTACATAAGGCTCTCTGTATACCTTTGAATAATCATCGTAACACTTGCAAATCAAACTGTTAGAAAATTGAAAAGGATCGCAATTAGAGCACGATTTAACTTTGATTTGACTGCTGTTTCCATTTGAAGCATACCATTCCTGACAATCAAATGTTCCATTTGCTTTACAAGTGCAGTTAATGCATGGGGAGAATTGTGCAATGGTCTCTCGGACATTTGTGAAATTTTGCCGTGAACAACCTAAAATTGAGATGAATAGTTACTCAAAATATTTGACACATTGCGACTTGACATAATTTGACATCACTGAAAGGATTTAAATCACTTCCTTACTATAAAGTTTGAATTATTCTTCGCTATGCCTTGAAAGATGAAAGACGTAAGAGAGGCCGTTAAAGGGTAAGATATGCCTTAGTAAAATGGTTCTTTAATCTCACTATAAAAATTTTCAAGTCAACTTTTGAAGTCATCTACATGAGCAATTATCACATATGACAATTTTCCTAAAAAAAAGGTATTTCATGAAACAAGTGCCAGTGTCCGATGAAAATTTGTTAGTCTATCTCAATCGGCCCAATATTCACCAGCAAAATCGGCCCAATATTCAATTTTTCAGTGAAAAATTGTCGGAGAAAAATTTCTCGCGTAACTTCGGCTTTATGAGCACCAGACCCTGCAACTTGCTAATATAAAACATATTGCTTACATTAGTGTTTTTAAACTAAGAAATTCTAAATCCGAAGTTACACGAACAATTTTTCTATAACAGGTTTTCATTGAAACATTTATTACATTAGACATCAACTGCCCAATTTTCATATAACAGTGGCACTTGTTCAAAAACTGGCGCGTCATAAGAGTAACAACTGTGATATGTAAAAATTGCTCTTGCAGATGACTTGACAAGTTTGTTATCCATTTACACGAGCAAATGAAATTTCTGCAGAAAATAACTTGTCAAAGATAGCGTTTCGTCCATCTAGCAGATAGCTTTACGTCTACAAGCAAGAAGACTTGTCAAAGAAAACATAGAAAATTGCTCGTGTAATTTTAACTAGGTCACCTCGCCACCACGTCCAAACTTTAAAGTCAATCAAATATCCTCTGGGAGATAGCCGAAGATCAGGAACAAAGTCATCCTCTCCCACACCTGAAAGAAAAGTTATGCCTTAAAAAAGGATAGGGCTCAATTTCATGTAAAATTTGTAAGACATTTCCTTTTTGTCCATCACTTCCATTGTCTATGGATGAATAGACTAGTGAAAACAGAAGCGTCTGCAAAATTGCTTTATTCCTTAGAAAATTCTGTTTCATCTTGTTTACTTAGTGTATAGGGTGTGCTGGAGGGATGTTGACCAATTTTCAACCAACATGTAAAGGGGATTCATGTTTTCATTCATGAAATAAAGTAGTTCATAATAATAGAGCAACAGCAACAACTTTTTACGTAAAAAATCGAGTTGGATGGCCTGATGCTGAGAGTTGGACTATTTTTCGAATCCGCAATAGACTTTTTGAAAGAGATCTGGATCGATACAAAATTTTTCTGCAAGATGGCGGACATCTTGATTTCAACTGATTGAAACTGTATTTCAGCCGCTTCAGGCTTCATTTTTTTGTGCATTTCTATATGGTTTTCTGAGTTTTGCAGATTTTTCAATATTATTCTTATTCTGCTCAGGTTTTAATTAGGACGTCGATTAGTCGTTGTTTTGAGTGACCGGAAGTTCTTATAAGTGATGATTGTCAATTTGTTAGATTGATACTTTAAAAAATACCAAAACCATCCCATTGTTCTCGCTATCATCCAAAACCCAGAGACAACCTTCAGCTAGTTGGATTTTCAGCAAAACAAGAAGCAGTCTCCCTTTAGACAATTTGAACATCCGAGTTAAACTTCCGTTCTGTACAAAATTCTTAACAAATTCTCTGTGAGATAATCATGAAGAAACAACTTTGTCGTCATCTTGAAAATACCTGTTCAAAGCTGTTTATGGAAAAGCTTACATCACAAAACACGTCATAATCAAATTATAAGAAGACTGGAAAGAAAAGGTGAAAAAGACCATATTGTTGGTGCTTTTCTTTTGGACCCATCACCTATCCAAAGCATGTGACTGTATTCTGCATGATTTACTGATTGCAAAATTGACGCTTATGATCAAGATAAAACCTCTTTGGTATTCTTTTATTCCTATCTCAAGCGCGGAGAGCAAGCAGTTCCAATAAATTATACATACAGTTCTTTTGAAAAATCTTGCCAGGAGTTCAAAAGGGCTCAGTACTAGAACCTATAATGTTTAATTTCTGTATTAATTACCTCTTTTTTATAACACAAGCCCTATTATACCATTATGCAGATGATAACACACTATCGCATTTCTCCAAGAGACATATAAAACATTTTACATGATTTGGGAAAAGAAACAAATTCCGTTTTGAAATGGCTAGAAAACAATCACATGATAGCCAATCCAGAAAAATTGCACGCTTTGATAATAATTAAGAAAAACTAAGAGAATTGCTACCAGTGGAGAACTCATCAATATTAAGGACAAGCAAATCAAAACTGAAGAAGGAGAAATTACTTAGAAATTAAACATTGACTTAATGCTAAATTTTGACCCTCATATCCCTCAAATTTGAAAAATAGCTGCAACTCATCCAAATGTTTCGAATTGACAGAAATATTTTCAGGTTTTAAGGAGAAAGAAGTACTTGTAGAAAGCTTTGTACTCTCAAATTTTAATTACTGCGCACTGTTATGGCATTTTCGTCATGCAAATCGTTAGACAAATAGAAAAATTCAACAGCGGGCTATAAGATGCATTTTCAATGATAAAATAGGCTCATAAAGTGACTTGTTGATAAAGTCGAGGCTTATGCGTGCTTCTTAACTACTTACTTTCAAAATAAGCAGTCAAAAAATTAGCATACGTTGGAACAAATTAATTACCAATCGCCGTCCCTAATTTCTTCATATAAAAATATAAAGACATTATTTTTCAATGGATAAAAGTAGGATTTTTAATAATTCAAATGAAGATTCGGTACTCAAATTCCCCCCGGGGGGGGGGGGGGTACTTCATTGTTCAAGAGACTAGAAGTGCCGCCCAGTTTTTCCAAACCCATCCATGTCTACCGATAAATTATGTTTCTCGTGGTACCCATGTATAAAAAGAACAACGAAATTTTTTACCCATTTGTACCAATATCTCAAATATTTGAACCCAATTTAACGTCTGAGTCAACTCTAAATGCGGCGAAAAGGCCTTTGCGCTGAACTACAACGCACTTTTTATCAGGCTTTACAAGACAATGCATGTCTAAAAGTTTTGTATATTTTACTACCCATGTGTAGAAATTCTTTACGAAACATCAACCCATATGTAGGGAAATTGGTGCTGTAAAAGTAACCCATTTGGGTGGCACTTCTAGTATAACGAACAATGGAAGTACCCCCCCCCCCCCCCCGGGTTCAAATCGCCTTAAGCTTGGAGCTACTGGGAGAAAGTAACTCTATTACGGTGAAAACTTTGCTTTTTGTTTAATATAAAACTCAACAACCTTTAAAATAACCATGTCATCAAATTTTGATATTCAAAATAAGATATTCCGTAAAATTGTTTATCTACGTATCCACTGTATTTTTGAAATGACTTTCGGAGCAAACTGAGCCCTTCTCATTACAGAAACTTTTAAAAACGTTTTTTGTCCCGACATCGGTGGGTACCAGCCCACGATGAAAGGGGTACTGTGTCTCAAAAACCTAAGTCTTTGTCAAGCTTTGATGTATAATATGCAAATGGGGTTGAACTGAACGACAGTTTAAGCTATATTTAGTGAAATTATGGGTCATTTCTGAGGAGAGTGCATTTATACTGCACTTTATAGAAACAAGCTCACAGGCGGGCAATATCCATCCTTGATAGAGTTCTCTTCGGGCCGGCAATGCCAAAATTTCGGAATATTTGTTGCTTTCTTGTTTTACCTTGCGATACGGAAGGATGCCTAGGGGTTCTGCTGGCTAGACTGCTGGGCGCAATCCGTAGGAAGTGCACGGGGGACTGGAGAGGGACCGTGTTTCAACAGACAAAAGTCCATTTCAACGCGGTTGTGAGATATGCAAGCAGGTTTAACTACAAGAAAGTTTACGCTGCTGGTTTTAAGTTTCTGGATCTTTAGTTATAGTGCGCAATGATCTTTAGTTATGATACTTCAACATCATTCTGAAGAGATGGTAAACAAACAACAGCAAGTGCGTAACAGAGTTTTGCTGGTTGCTAAGACGGTAGACAAATTTACTACAATTGCCCTTGAAGATTGAATAATTTAAAAGGGATGGGAGGGAGGGTTGGGCTTTCGTTAGACGCCAGACCGTTTACTGCGATGCATAAAAGAACGAGAAGGCTTTAGATAATAAATAAAACGGGTTGGTTTTTAGGAAGCTAGATTTTAGGTGTATAGCTGGTACGATTCCCATAAGCTAACACGCCTTTAATTGTTTAGCATAGCTAGTCAAGTTAGGCACATGTTATTGGCTTAATACTTATTATATCACTGTGAAATATTCAAAGTGTTTCCTGGGAGAATTGATTTCACAGCTGTGGCATTTATGGATTACGCAAAGTGGCAGACAGATTTGAAAGGGAACAAACAAGAATAAAAATAGATTTTGTACCATTTGAAATTTTCTTATATTAGATAAAAACGACGTTTCGAGCATGAACTCGTTATCAAGTAAATAATGACGAGTAACGAGTTAACGAGTTCATGCTTGAAACGTCGTTTTTATCTTATATAGGAAAATTTCAAATGGTACAAAATCTATTTTTATTCTTGTTTGTTCTTCATGTTGCTGTACCGAACGCAAAACACACTTTTTTAGATTTGAAAGGGGCCAGTTAACTGCAGATCAACCAGCGTCTGAAATTTGAATTAAGGTTATCTTGGAGAGCTTCGTTATTCGAAATTATTCCACCATCACATCCATAACTAAAGCGGCATTATCTACAGAAAATAGAATTTAAATCAACAGAACGATTTAATGTACTTACTCAAGCCAATCAAAAGGAAAATGACACAACCAAGAACGGCTAACTTCATCTCGACGTCTGTTGACTGATTTGATTCACAAATAATAGTGTAGCAGCATTTTCAGAGGAATTTCGGTACCAATAAATAAAGATATCATGAATTTTTAAAACAGCTCTTTGTTTAAAGCTTTGACAGAACTGGTGGTAGAGATAAAGGGTCTCAAACGTGACGGGCTAAAAGAAGTCGTGCTGCTCTTTCAATTGATATTCATAACAATAATGGAAGTTGAAGGCAGCAGCTTTAATTTAATTATTTAGTAAGGTTGCTGCAATTCATTTCTTTGAAGATTCAATGTCCTTCAATCATAATCTTTAACAAGTGACGCAGATACATATTCTCTTTTTATTGATTCTTATTGACAAATAATCTGTAAACTCTATTTTAGATCTCACCTGTCCTAAATTGGTTTTGCCAGGATGCCTTAGGCCCTTTGGGTGTGGTCAAATTTTGAAATTGACGAAGAGTTACAGTAGTTATTCGCTAGATACGTTTTATTCTCGCTTAGAAATATTTACTTAGTTAACTTAGAAATTTCTTTTTGTTTACAACAGATTAATTTCATCTGTTCTATCATGCTCCGCACTACTTTGGGGGTCTTGTGGACAGATTAGACCTAGGAGCATAGTGTGGTACTGTTATGTTGTTATGGATTGATATGCTGTAATGTTTGTTTCATTTATTTCAAAAAGAGATTTAGATTAATAATTATACCCTTTTTATTTTACATACGTTAGTTCTACATAGGCTCGGATCGAGGAATATGAATATGAATGTGATCAATTTAGGTTAGTGGGCCCGATATCGGGCCTAAAAGATGTCTTCGCATTGAAGTATGGTTTGATTTTTACTCGTTAATATAAGTAAGTATCTTTCGCAAATCTACATTGTCTTGTTAATTTTTTTTTGAAAATTGTCTGTGACTCTTATCCTATCCTATTTGATTTGATACAAGCTATGCTATACGTTATGTTTATTACCAAGATAACATGAGAGAACTTGCGATTTAAAAATCAAATAACAAGGTCATTGATAAGTGTTTCTTTGCAGCCTAGGATACTTTTCACCCTAGGCTACTTTTCACGCATGAGATGTTCTATCAATTCAACACGTTTTTGTGCCTGTCTTGCAAAAGTTTGGTTATTCGCAAATTTCTTTGCCGAAATGCTGCCTGATGCCTAGGTGGCACTTTTCCAGAGATCGAGCAGTTGGATTAAACAACATATATACCAACGTATATTTGCTCACAGTTGCAAGCTTTTTGACAAAGAGACCATAAACTACAATCCCTAGCAACTACTTATCCTTAAGCAGAATTCTGCCAAGGGGCAGTACTAATATAGATTGTGCATAAAATTACAGTAAAGTATCTTTCCGAATAATTAGCTGAGTCAATATTGTTGTTTCATCTAGGCGTTGCCTCCCCAAAAGGGTTTTGACAGAGGAAGATCGCTGTTTCATTAGTAATCTCGCCACATGTCTCCACACATGTCTCCACACATCTCTCCTCATTGTCCTTTGGTCTTCCTGCTGAATTCTGCGAGCTGAGTATTGTACATAATGCACATTTTGGCTTCACTTTTCTGCTATGATGCATATTAATCATATAAAGCATAGCGAGTATTTATTCAGGCACAGTTAATTGTTTCAGTCTCTGTCTGACGTTTATACCATGAGGGGTGTCAGATGAAAAGAAGCTTATGAGGATGCTCAAAAATGTTCCCATATATATTATCAAATATTCCGAAATTATTGCGGAGATTTGTAAACAATTCTTGATGGCAGAAATGGGTATGGACTGCGCTTAGCCATTGCAGTAAATTTATCAGACAATAGAATTAAATTAGAAATTGGCCATACGATTAAAAGCATTAAGATTTTGCTATAATCATTAATATTATGCCGAGTCAATAAATGACTTTTTGATTGCGGACCACTTCCTTTACAAAAATAATAACGCCCATTTAGCAACCAATTTCAATTAAATCCACTCGATAAATATTTCAGTGTACATTAAAGAACACCAGTCAAAAGACAAATACAGCTCTTTTGGCCTTTTCGGCAACCGTATATTGATATTTGATTTTACGACTGAAGAAAGCTATTTCAATGTTCAAGTAGAAATTCATTATAACTTAAGGTTTCGGTTACGCCAGCTGCAAGGGCAACGCTCGCCTTGCCGCAAACTAGCCTCGGAATAGAAAAGAACTTGCCCTCGCTTCCATGCGATAACGATTCGCCTTTTCTATCTACAAGATCGAGAATAATCATGACAAGTGAAATGACGTGGCAAAAACTGAGTCAAGTGACCTTTCACTTGCATGACAACTTTACAGGATGGCCTCACCACCAGCGTGTGCAAAAGCAAAAAATAACTCTGACCATTCGATATGTTCCGGGGGATTGCAGAAGGAGGCTAATATGTAAAAACGGCTCGAAAACCACGTATGTCAGAAATCCACGGTAACAGGGAAACTTTTCGAGAAATATATTAGCGTAACCCTATTTATTTGGCACTGATTAGTAGCTACCATGAAAGTTGGGCACAATACTCATTTTGATTCATTTTTCAAAGCCGCTACTGTCACAAAGCTCGGTGCAATATTCTTGGAGCACTTATATCCATTTTCTCTCCTCATTGGCATATTGGCTTATTTGTTATAGGGATATCTCGCTGAGTTTTAATTGTTTTTATGCAAGCACAAAAAGAACAAAATAGTCCCGCAGTGTTCGTCGTACGCATTATCGCTTGAATTTTATACATTGGTTGTAAAAATTCCTTCAAGTAAGGATGTGATTAATTTTCACTGTGAATACAGCATATATTTAATATGTTCAAAAGCTTCTGAAAGGCGCGATAGAGTTGTGTTTCACTGCACTGCGAGTTCGACTTAAACGGTGATTTGTTGCAAAAACACGTTTTGTTTGAGTCCATTTGTGACATTTTTAATGAAGGAACAACTTAACTTTGATTGTTATCTTTATCTTTTCCTTGAACCAATAAATGGAGTTGGCCAAAAAAGTAGCCCCAAACTAAATGATTAATAATGAGTGGCACAAAATGGCCAAAATATCACAAAAAGTGGTGAATAACAATGAGTAACAATGAAGCGTTTTTCTAATGACTATTTTACACCCGTATTTGTGACTACAATATTTTAGTTTGGATAACTCTGAGAAAAAAGCAGCTTGGGTTTTGCTTTGTTTTATAAAATATGTTAATAGATTTAAGTATACCTGGTATAAGTTTGGTCCGACTTTGTGTCAGGAAAGATTTTATATATTAGTTTTAGGGGCTACTTATTTTCCCATCCGATATACAGGGTGTTCCAAAAAGGAACCTGCTTGAAAACATTCTTGAAAACATTGTTTCTGCGAATTGTGCCTTTTTGAAATACATACTTGAACCGTTCTAATGTGTTGGCTAAAAAATTAATGAATTAAGGCATTATGGAGTGACGTCAGTATCAGCAGCATTCCTTCAAAAACATATGTACCACATTTGATGGCCAAAAATTAAATTTGACTGAAGTACAAAGGTTTCTTTACCGGGTTCCTTTTTTTGGAACACCCTGCAAAAAGAGAAGACATACTGCGTTGACGACTTCTATGAGACCTGCATGTGCGTTTGCATAAAACAATATACACACTATTAAAAACCAAGCAGGATATCTAAAAGAGACAATTAAACCTGCAGAAAAGTGTGGATTTGCAAACACCTTTAATTAAAATGCCCATTAATATTATTCAGAACCAGTCAAAAGAAAAATACAGCTCTCCAGGACAACAGTATTTCAATGTTTTGGATTTAAGATTGAAACAAGCTAGATGGACGATTGAGAGATCATGAAATTCAAAGTTGCATACTAATAGTCTTTTTCTTTCATTTGGTTGTACTAGACTTAATGATATATATATATAAGGCTTAGGTGGACTTTGCAAGGCCACATTTAGGTCGTCTCAAATTTAAAATTTAATTCGGCATATAGGCGACGTAAGAGCGACGTTGACTTTATATGTAGGTACTGTTGCGTCGAACTTAATTCAAAGTGGAATTTTTCAAGCTTTTTTTCTACTGAGAAAGAGGCTCAAAAGGTATTATTTCTGAATTCAAAATGGCTGCAGTAAATCGTTTTTGATTAAGTTTGACTAAAATGCCATTTTATAAAGCCACGCTACATTTATGTCGAACATGTGAATTGAGTTCATCAAATTGCCAACTTATACGGGTGAATTTAGGTCGAAATTAATTCAAATCTTGCTTTAATTAAACGCGAAACGACCTAAAAGTGGCCTTATAAAGTGACCCTTGAGAGGAAAGAAGAATATTATTTCTGAAGTAGAAGCTGATTTCTAAAATTTCTTGCAAGTCGTTGGTGCAAATATGACGTAGGAAGATAATAAATGGGCTTCTGTTCTGACAAAGACTTAAATATTTCTGTGTTTATCCTCCTCTCCTACCACATCGAAAGGAATGCACCTAAAGGGACTGAAGAGCACAAAAATGGGATTTGAAACCTCAAGCAATTTCCTATAAAGACAAAATGAATCTTCCTTGTGGTGAATCTTCCTTATAAAGAAGTTATGAATTACATGTAAATTCAATCACTTGCAGCAGAGAGTACCGAAGTTAACCGTTATCACTACGCAAAGGATTTGTTAGGGCAAAGACAACTGCGGGTCAATTTAACAGTCTAAACTCACGCGGAGGTTATTCTACTTTGTTATTCTAACCCTTACGAGGCAACCACGGTAATCACTAAGGCCGTCTAAATCGAGGCTCGGTGAACTGATGTCACTTTGGCAAACCACACGCAGAATCTCTACTTCAATCTTTATTATGTTCCTTCAATTGATAAGTCACTTATAAACAAACGCTTGTTAAAATACCATTCCTGATACGTACGTAATGTTCGAATGCGTATGCCTGATAATGTTTACGCTTTTAATCGCTTTCTTGAAATACAGTTCCTCGAAACTTACGTATTCAAAAACCTCGTTTTCAAATTCAGTGGATGAAATAAAAACATGGCTAGGCCGAGTTGTGTCAAACTCTTCCCTGTGAGGTATTAAATAGAAAGAAAGCCTGATTCATCAAGAATCAAAATTGCACAACAAAATTTACCTGTATTATAGTGGAATGATGTATAATTACAATAAAAGAAAACTAATCTAAAGTGCAAAGGTTTGAACCTTTTCTCCTCATTATCAATCACAGAAACGACAATTCTGTCTTTGCTAAAAGTTATACAATGGAACGTCAGATCAATTTTGCTTCCATGCAAGCATATAACTACTGAATTTTAATTGGCTTTCAAACAATGCGTACAGTTTTCAACTGATTAAGCTCCTGCCTTACAAGTCCATATTTCGAGCTGTCCATAATATAATTATTAATCATTATAACTAGGCCAAAAAGTTGTTGCTGATGTAGCAAGTTGTATTTGTTCAATTTACAAAATTCCTGAAATTTTCTAAGATTGATTGGACCGATCCTCAGCAGATTTCAAACCACTTCATCTTTATTCTCTTGGGCCTCGGTCAGTTAATGCAAGACGGGCAACGTTTTATTTTTCATAGTGTTATCGTGATTGCCTGTGGATTATGCCTGTATTCGAAATATTGTTATTATAGTGAGCTTTAACATCTTTTTAACTCATGCAATAGCTGGACCTTGTTAATAAAGACAAGATATGACTGTTATATTCTTCCTATTGAAACAATTATAAACACTATTCATAAACCCGCGATATATTTGATTTAAAATGCCTATTTACTTGACCAGTGCAATATTTTTATTCAGTTGTAAAACTAAAACTATCAAATATTGTTTTTCGATCGATGGTTTTTGTGTGATTAAAACAGACATTTTTAATTGAAATCGGTTGTTCAATGAGAAATTTAAAGTAGAAAACATACATGCCCTGCGGCTTGCTCACTCAGAAAAGATTTTTTGATTCTGTGTAACTTTTCTTGTGTATATATATTATATCTGCAAGCCAATTTTCTACTTGACAATATTTGAGTTCTGTTTGTTTGAAAGCTTTGTAACAGCACACAAGCTCAACGAATATTTCCCTCTGTCTTCAAATAGAGCATTATGCACCTGAAAAGAGCAAAGCTCAATAATCACTGAAATTAGTCCTATATCGGTAAAAACTTTAGAAAATCTGTTAATGACTTTAGTTGGCAGAGACCTGTTTCATATCTCGATCGTTGCAATGTCGCACCAACCAAAATTCAGGCCCCGTTTACACTATATATATACTAGCTTTCGAAGCGCCGCGCCTTGCATTTACTCATATCGGATAGGGCAGGTTTTTACCATATACCAGATAGCCGCGAAAATAGAAAAGGTAATTTAATTTCACCTACGAAACGGAATGAAAATCACTCCAATTTCTGGAATTTTCGGAACACCGTAACTCTGTCTTGGTGTAAACATCAATCCTATCCGATACGAAAATCAAGACGCTTCGAAAGCTATATGGTGTAGTGTGGACGGGGCCTTAGTGCCGCTATGGTTCGAATCGATATGCAAATGTTTCATAAAGTATTTTTCTTGTCGCGCCGAACAGCGCAAAATTTAAAAAAAAAATTTTCCATACTTCAGACAGGGAATTCTTTTGGACGATTATATCCAATTATAGCCTCATTTAAATGAACCGTACGGCACAGCGCGACTGTTTCCGACGTCTGTCTGGGTTGAGCTGGACAAGAGACCTTTGCCGTATAATACGTCTCTGTCGGATCGAGTCTGAAATTGGTTTCATATGCTTCACGTTGCGCGTGCGAATTTAACCATAGAATTAGTAAAAACTTTGCTCGGTCCGGTGATAAAATCCCGCTCATGCCTAGAAGTTTCAATTAATAAGTTTCTTGTCTGTTTCCTCACTTCAAAACCTGTTGAAACTTGTTGATGAAGCTATCGATGCCGGTAAACTATGCATTATTAAACTAAGAATATCAGAAATACAGTTGATGTTGTTTTGCTGATTTCAATTACAACGGTTAAGCTGCAGCTCGGGCGGGTGGTAACAGGTTTGAAATACGGGGACGTACAAGTATTTAGGTGCTCCCTCTTGAAATGTGTAGAATTATCGGTATCCCTTTCATTCTGGGTACCATTTGTGGAAACGTTTGCAACTATGTGTACTTCTGGAGAATTTAGCAAAACTATTAGGAGGAAAGCTGAGCATTTACAAGATGAATGTGCAGTCAGAGCTGATAAATTATTGGACCAAAAGAAATGTTCCCCTTTCAACATTACAGGCTTATCTTCATATGATTTTGCTGTATCTGAAAAATGTTCTTGCCTTCCTGCGTAATTATGGGTATAGCCTTCATCATGTTTGCGCAATTACGGGTCACAATTGTTTTTCATGTTTGCGGAATTTTGGGTCCTTACTTATCAGACATTTTTGGAAATATACGTCCAAGTATTGAACAAAAATGGCACTTCCCCGTCCAAAACTATGCTTAGGTACCCCCATTCCTTTTTTGCTGAAAATCTCACGAACCGCCCCCCTCGTGAATATTATGACGGATTTCGAAAAATTGGAAAATCGGTGTCTGAGAGAACAGTCTTCCCCTCGGTGACGCCACTATAAAAAGCATACAAGAAAATATTCTTTAATTAGTTGTTCGATAGAGATGACAGGAATACGCAGTGAAATTCATTTTGCTCTTGCAGAATATAGATAGCATTCTTCAACAAGATGGGTACTTAGAGCTAGTGTGGGGTTTGCGGTACTGCGGTATCGGGGGTAAATTATGCGCGGTATTGCGGTATTGACGAAAAATCCTTGCGGTGTTGCGGTATTGAAGTTTTACTGTGCGGTATTAAGTACTTTACGAACCTTTAAAGAAACAGATAAAAAGCCATAGCTGAAGGGTAACTTAAATTTACCAGAGACCAAGAGCTACAAGAAAAGAGGTCGAAATGAAGATAGCAAAGGTTTATGTATTGAATTGTGAAATTCAACCATTGTTTCGGCGCATCAAACCGGCCAAAAACATAACGTCTTTGACAGAAATTTGTGATATTTTCTGCACGATTATATGTTTTTACTGCATGACATAACATTTTTGTTGCGCGACTTTTCATTTTGGTTGCACGACTTTGCAATTTGTTGCGCGATTTTACATGTTATATTTGGTTGTTCACTTTCACAATTTTTTTGCACGACTTTTCAATTTTTGCACAATTTACACATATGCAGACAGAACTATGAATAATTGTGCTCGATGATTATCAACTTTTGCTGACGGTAATATATTTAACGTTTGGCGCGGCCATACAATGTAGCTATGTTTGTCAAATCAGCAGCAACGTTTATGCAGCAAACAAAGAGTGAAAGAACTGTTCAATGCTTGAAGCGAGTAACGTTTTTGACTGTTTGTAGTGACGTTTACAGTTTATGCTTCAATGATGGATTCCTGTAAATTTCCTGTGATGTTGGAGTATCTAAGTGCGGCACCTGATGGGCACTGCAAATAATGTATGTGTCTTGATTTTGAGTCAAATGAATGAGCTCTTCGTATTTCGTATGTACCCTGTTTGGTGCTTCTGGTGCACTTTTTACAAATGAAAAAAGGTTTCCAATCTTTGAAATCAAGCCTTGTGATGATCGAAGTTGTTCTTTATCTGATAAAAAAAGGCCAGGAAGAAAATGTCACTAGTCCTTGAATTTGGCAGTGTTGTTTACGTTTGCGATCCCCAAGCTAATTCAATAAGAATTATTTCCATAATGCAAGAATGCGCGTCATTTTTTAGCAACTGGGCTACCTCTTTGAAGCGTAGCCGGTGTATACAATGGGAACATGATTTGGTCTGAATCTCTGAACAGCCAATAAGGAATAGTGTCTGCAGAATCATGAAAGGTAAAGGTAAAGGTAAATTGATGTTTTAGGGCCAGTCGCTAGGATTTCAGTAGTAAGTTAACTAATCGAGTTCTCGACCCCGGCCGTGACGCTAACGTGGCTGGGCTCGAACCCTGACCACACCGAGCTTGTGACACCACTCTTTACATAAAGCAAGTTAACATGTCTATGCTAGAGCATACCAGATCATTTGGAGTCACTACGAGAGAAGAATTTAAGCGAATCACAATTTGGTGGAGCCATTATCAAACGAGTCAAAATCCCTGGTAGCCTAAACCAGATAATGCAATTTCGTTCTACCGTATACCTCTCCCCAAACCTTTTCTACGCAGGAAGGAAACAGAGATCATGAGAGGACGGGCCACTGCATTCAGTTCAGCTGTCAGGCAAAGAACGGGAAAAGTCTATCCTAGAGATATGTAGCCAAGTGATCCACAAATCGCAGTACATAATGCAGAAGAAATTGTTAAGGAGGACGACATTATTTCCGATGAAGAAGTTTAATTTGACATAGAAGATTTGGATAAGCAGTGTGCTTCAGCAACAGGTTATTACTGTATTATGCAACGCAAAAAGGAATGGTTTGAAGGAATTGAATGTTGACTATTTTCATTAATCAAGAACGGCTTACTTAATAAACGTGTCAAGTACGGATCGGAAGGAGAAATGGGACAAGCGCATTTAAGATGGATTCAAGTTCTTATACACTGATGGTCTGTGTCATAATTGCATTAACAATACTGACATATTTAGGTTTCAGCAATTTGCGGTATTTTGAAACTTTTTCGTTCGGTATTCGGGATTCGGCGATTTTTTCGCGCGGTATTGCGGTATTGGGACCCCCGAAGTACAGAAGCAAGGGGTATGTTTTTAGCCAATCAGCGAATTTGTTTATATCCTGGCACAGCCAATCATGTTGCTCGTAGAACAAAGGAAGGTTGGGAGAAAATAGTCAGGACTGCAAACATGGCGTCTCACTTGCCCCTTGAAGCTGTGTACGAAAACAGCTTTCACAAGAATCACTTGTTGCTCGCGATACTCGTAGTTTTTATTAAAGTGGAGTTATTTTCTGGTAGACAAGTGCCCTTTCTAACTTTCTGTCGCAAATTCAAAAACTGCAAAGGTGGGTACCATCTTCAAGCTAATGTTTGAATTGTCTTCTTTGGATAATTTGCTTTTCCTTTCAACATCTTCTTGAAATATTACTGCAGAAATGAGATATAAAGAGATAAAGTTGGCTCTCATCATACTAAACTTGACAGAGTCTTAAGAATACCTCAACAATTTCACATTTCAAAATTTCGTTCAATCAAGCTTCCATTTCTGGAAAACTCTTTGCTTACACTCCTGTTTTGAATTTCTTTTCAAGTTAGATCCTAGACTGGTGTTCTTTCTTTACTTTACTAAAATTTCTTTACTAAGTTCAATAATGTTGGGATGCCTTCTCCTATGTTGGGTTCTTGCTATCTTAATTGCAGTATTAAGTACTTTCTCTTCTTTATCAAGGCCACCTAAGTAGCCTACAGCATTGTTTTTCTTAGCACGTATTGACACGACTTATAACAACGGATTGAGTTTGGTGCCCTTTCTTTGTCAGCACTGAACATTCCTATTTGTTGTTCAGCATCAAAGTTGTGCAACCGTGCACTCTCTGTCTGACTTAGTAAGTCATCGTCGGGCCAGATGGAGAACGTTGGCATCACAGTAACCGCAGAAAATATTCAACCGTTGCAAAAGTTGTTTAACCTTGTTTCCACCTGGCTGTTACTAGGTTATTTGGTAGAGTAGTATTGGCTATGAAATCTTATGCCAAATAATAACCATGTGTAATGTGACAGCATTTTAAAAAAATAATTTTTACAGTAGGCAGGTCGAAAATCAGGAAGCCTAGATTGATTGGCTGGTCTACCCCCACTTCATGCTGCTTAGAGTCCATTTTTTTTTAGAAAGAATCAAAATGCTTCCTCGTAAGCTCGCCGTTTTTCTGAGAGTTACTTCCACTGTACCGATATCGTTATAAAAGTTGAAAATTTTGAAAATTTCATTGGTCTGACTCAAAGAGAAAATAGATATGACCATAGCTCTTCAAGGTCCGGCTTTCGATTTTCGTGTTTTAACAACAGTTGATAATTAAGGTTGTGGGGGTTTGCCGTTAGGCTGTTAAGAAAATATAAAGTTAAAGGTTAAAATTTCAATTTTAACATTGCCTGACAATATCACAGTTTTTATACCTTAACACTTTTGATTTAGGCACTACTCTGTCATACGGCCATTAAGGGGCAGGGGAAGGGCTAAAGCCTCTGCAGGAAAACAGAATTCTCACCTGATGCAAATCTCTTAATTTGTAACTAGGCTAAGATAAGTTAATTTAACAACCCCCAGGGATACATTAAACTGTTCAGCGACTTCCTTGTGGATCTCATAAGTTACAAATGTGCTCAAACTATTCTCGTTCAGCAACACTCAATATAAGATGTCGCTGATGTAGCTACCTCCCCCACTCATCATGCAGCGACGGTTTCGCCATTCTCTACCTATCAAATCGCGACGCCTCTATCGCCCTCTTCATACCTAAGCCAATAGAAAAAAGAGAGTAGGATCCGGTGAGAATATATCACTATGTTTGTAGGGTTGAGGGAACTTGAATGCATAAGACACCCTTTACACTGTACCGGATTAAACTTGTTCGAATCAACCTTGGGTTCTCACAGTGGCGGATAACTTTGTTGCGATTTTGATTGTCATTTACACTGTGCCTGCTGCTCTAATTTGGCATTGTTGGTCAGAGCATGTGTAGTACTACTTTTTTTGTAGAAATCGTCGCAATTTTGACTGAATTGCACCGAATTTTACGAAGCGTTGGCATTTTACCTTCTTGTTAGGTCAATTTTTTCCTCAATAGTTATTAATTGATAGTAAAACTTCTAAGCAATTCTTAGAAAGACGTACCCTTAACATTGCACAATGATGGCCTTTTTGCTCAGTGAAAATGGTGCCTCACTTCGAATCAGGAGATTGCGTGTTCAAGTCCTGCTAGGATCGAATCGTTTTGAATGCATACTGTTCAATTTTCTTCCGTTATGCTAATGCTATGTGTTTATGAACTGTGTATTATATAAAGCAAAATATATAAGAAACTCCAAAAATTGAATTTATTTTTGCATCTTTCGATCTTATGATCCTCTTGGATATGATGATTAACAACACTTGATAGAAACTTAAAAGAATGAAATACTTGTTTAAATACTTTATAGAGATAAAGATCAATGAAGCTTATTTTCTTAGTAGCATAACATGTGTATATGTCAACCCATTTCCTGAGGACAGTTTCCTCTAATCGGAAGCAAGAGAATGCTGTTCACTTCACGAAAACTTCCCAGAAGTCACCAACTGATATAGCAGCATGCATGCCCGTATCACATTCAAAACGAGTCGGCCAATTTGAAATCAGCCAATGATGAAAGGTAGGATAAAAAAAAGAATGGTCTGCCAAAATTTGTTCGCTGTCGTAGGAAATTCCCCACTTTCCTTCCACCCATTGTTCACAGTGTGCCATGAGATACGAGTTGTCATCGTTTAGCCTGCAAAGATAGTGGCTATGAATTATAAACAATAAGATTAGTCGAGATCACCTGCATAAGCACGCTAGCGAATTGATATACACTACTGTGATGGTATCCCGCTGGCTAATTTATAATCACTACTAACAATACACGAAAACTGCCACCACATCAAGCATAGAAACCCACCACATCAAATGTAATAACACACCACAGTAATGATTATCCACCCCAGTACCCCAAAACTACCACCACTGCAAGCTTAGTAACCCACCTCAACAAGCATAATAACCCACCATAAGTAGTGATCATTCACCACAGTATGCAAAAACTACCACCACAGCAAGCATAGTAACCCAACACATCAAGCATTGTAATCCACCACTTACCACTGTAGTTATTATCCAGCACAGTACCCAGAAAATACTGGCACAGTACGCAAAAGGTACAACCACAGTAGTGATTATAGATTCGCTAGCGTGGGTATTTCGCCTACTGCTGTGTATACGCGAGTCCGTTTAATTTCTCAAGGAAACATTTATCTTTAATTGGGTTTTAAAAGAAATTTTGGTGAAGGGAGTCTACCACAGCATAAGGGCGTGTTCCAAAAATTTTTGATATCCCCCCCCCCCCACCCCAGCAGGACCAACTCTCAGGCACCAGCTTTGCCACTGCTGCTATGCTGGGCTGTCCTGCTAGATGTGGTGGATTATTGTGCTTGATGTAGTGGTATTTTTGTGAGGTGGATAAGTAATATTGTGATGGGTAACTATGCCTTACCTTTCATATGTACCACATGCATCTGGTCGATTTTGGCTTTTACCAGAGCTCAGATAATCAATGACCGCTGAATCATTGGATTTGATGTGAATTGTTCTGTTTTCTGCTGTCGATTTACACTTGAATCTGATCTGCGTAAAATTGCTCATTCCTCTGAACTGTTGAACTGCACTTTTCTTGAACACAAAATTTCTTAATGACTTGACATCGTTAAGTTCATCATAAAACTTCAGTTCAGATGCAAGACGGCTCTTGTCATTCGTGTTTGCCACAACATTTAGAATTCGAGTCCATCCACCTTTGAAATACAGTAATTGTAATCAATGCGTCAACGATAAGAAAACAACGACTCGGTAGTAACTTGTAGCTATAAACTAAGATCGGCATCAGTACAACCCTAATGTCTGTGCAGTGCAGAGGAGGGGTGCAGTACGATGAAAGACAATATGTACAGTAAAAAGATATCGTCAATCTAGTGGTGTGATATCATCAGTACGTTGAAGGATCTTATGACTTATGACTTCCCTCTATTGTATTGAATATCTTAAGTTATGTATTTTTAGGAATCAGCTACCCGTCTTCAATTATTTCCAGAGATCTATTTATACTCAGATACTGGTTGAAATGCCCGGATCGAAAAAGTGAAGCTGCTTTAGTTTTGCTTTTTTGAATTGCAGTAAAACGATAATTTTATCATATCTCCCTTCGCCTTATATTGTACCTTAACGAATTTTGAAGAATGTTTGCAGTTCTCATAGGCGAACATGTATGCTAATGGTACGCAAACGGCAATAGCCTCTGAAGACATGAACGGGCTTGCCCAGCTGATGAAACAGAACGAGGAGCTACAGAACATTTCTGAGTTAATGAGAGTTAACAAACAAAGTGCCAATCCCGAAAAAGCGAGCTTATGCTTATCGGCCATCCACGTAAAATCAATAAAATTGGAGTTCTAGGTCCATTGAAAGTTAATGGCACAGAAATACAACGATTGAAATAAAACTGCATCACTAGGGGTTATTATGGACGAGAATCTCAAATGGAAATTTGAAATATTTGAAAGGCAATGTAAGAAGTGACATTTTGAAAGGCTAAGTAACAGACAAAGTAACAGTGGTCTCTCTGCATCAAAGAATTCTAAATCTACCATACGCTAGTCAAAAGCCACCTCCGTTACGGGAATGTTGTCTGGAGCAGTCTGCCGAATACGAAACTGCAAACACGTCAGCGTAAAGGACAGGGCCTTCTGAATTATTGAAATTGCCAAGGGAAAGGATCACTGGACAAGTAATTGGTTGAACATTGATCAGATCATCTCTTATGATCGATCTATTATGACATAGAAAATGGTTAATAAGCAGTGCCTTGAGAGCTTCTGGAATAAGTATAGTCAGAGGAATGAAATTTCTAGGTATAACACAAGAGACAATAGAAATATCAACATCCCTAAGTTTAAAGATGAGTGTAAAAAAAATTTTCCACCGTTCTCGGCTTAAAGCTTGGTATGAAGTACCTCTTTAAAATAAGGGAAACCCCTTCGCTCTATCAGTTTGAAAGAAAATTAAAAATGCATTTGAAGAGCTCAGAATTGAATCTTGGCTAGAACAAAAAATTCTTGAATTTTTTTTATTATTAGTTTATGATGACATTGTATGATATTGATTTAGTTTATATAAATTGTATTTTAATTTCTGATGGGATATCGTGCAAAAATAAAGATAAAAAAATTAATAAATAAGTATCCCCTATCTTTATCAGCAAGAACATTCATAAATAGCAAATGTTTTTGAGGTCAATGCTCTGAAGATTGTCGTCTGAAGAAATTAAAATTGGTTTCCGCTTGTTATCGCGCTATTAAATGGAATGGTTGACTGTTCACAAATGTGGGTGTTCGCCTTCTAAGAACAATAGAAAATCAAAGTTGGCAATCAGTTGACATCTCGGCTTTTTGTTTGGTTTGTTGTTTTGCTATTTTGGCACGCTTTTTGCCGTCTGCCTTCAGCTCCTTCATCTTACAGTCTCTTTTTATTTACCTTTATGGCAGCGCAGATATTTCTTGGTTAGGTTAAAACAATGTGCATGTGCCGATAGAAATGAAATATTTTCTGTAAATTTGCAAATTACACGGTCTAAGAAATGCCCTCGCTTGAACCGTACTGTTGACTTTAAGACACTACGCTATTCTAAGCAACAAAAGAAATTAATAAGAAAGTATAGGCTGAAGATGTAAGAGAAGGCAGACAGCCAAAAGAAAAAAACTAGGCAAATAAAAGGAAACTGAAGTGCCACCAAAAGCCGGACTAACAGTTATCTGTAAACTTCGATTGTTTAAGAAGGTGAATACCCTCTGGTTTTAACGGTCCTACTTAACGCATTTACTTAATGGTCCTAATGCTGCCCTTTGGGGTCTAACGTCCTTAACCCTTGTTTTGACGGTATGTCGAATCTTATGCCCTGTTCAGGAGATGTGTCAAATACGAAAATACATCACCTGTTTCAAAAGTCATATCGCAGTAAGCAATAAACGATGTGAGACCATCTGATGAAACAATTTGATAGCTCCCACTCTTCAGTGAAGAGTTGTTAAATTTGCGCTTGATGTCAATACAACTTTTTCCAGAGACTATAAAAAGAGAACGAATCAATGAATCAACGAATCCATGAATCCATGAATCAATGAATCAATGAATCAATGAATCAATGAGTTAATAAATCAATGAATCAATGAATCAATGTACAAGTAATTCAATGGATCAATGAATAACTGAATGAATCGAATCATTGAATCATTGAGTCAATGAATCAATTAATTAATGGATCATCAAATGCATTAATTACTATTTTTTCCTAATGATATACAGCCAATGGTGTAATGCTATAGGGGAAAAGAAAATTCGTAACATTGTCGCCATGTCCGAATGGCAAATACGATGACGGTGATGATCAAAGACGATGACGATGATGACGACGAGGATGATGAATAGCTTGGGAACAAAAACGAGGAAAATCCTCTTATAAAAACCCAATAACACAGTCAAAATGTGTCAAACATTTCAGCTGATCACTCTCATTTTACCTCGGGATTTTCAACTAAAATGTCTTAGTAGATATTCATATGAACATGAATATAGGTGTTCGAAGCTTGCTTACTTAGCTGATTGCAGTGTCTTCCAATTCTGTTGGGAGGGCAGATGCACTGGTAGCCTTGCTCGTTTTGTTCGCATTTTGCATCTTTGTGGCAGTGGTTCGGATGACAAGGATCCTGAATAAAAGAAAGAAAATGTTTTTTTGAACGCCATTTTCATTTGCAGCTTGATTGAGTAATGTTTTTTAAAAAGTTTAACATTTTCTGCAGCTGCTGATTTGAAAATGAAGTGTTAAGCTGGTTTAACTGCTAGGTTAAGGGGATCAGAAGAGGATCGGTGGCCGTCGACCGCCGAGTTATCCTGTGGCAGAATCATGCGTTAAGCTAGGTCTTGGTAATTGCAAGGTGTTGTCTTCATATTTAAAATTGATGCTGAGCTTAAAATATTGTCTCCCTCGAAACCAGCAAAGATGCTGGCCAGCGCTGTTCCCAAATTCCCAATGGACATTCCCACCGCTGCTCCGTCACGTTGTCGGTATTTTTCGTTGTTGAAGATGAACTCCACTGCCCTCGTGGCAGTCTGCATCAATTGAATGGATATCTATCTCCTCAGAGGGACGGGTGGGCTATTAAATTAATTGATGGAATCTGACACCAGAACCTGTAATAATACGTTCTAAGGTTACATTATAAGCTCCCATCATAATTATTTTTTTTCTAATCTATTGTTGTGAACTTATATTATGTAGCTTATAGCAGTCTTAATAAAACTAACCGTTGTACAAGTTTGAATAAAATTAATTGATGATGAACAGTGAATACCCGAAAAATAGAGAATCAAAGTTACTATATTTGCATTTAAATGTCTTACTGAGGCTCTCCTTCCAAGAATCTACTCAATTCTGTAGACATTATACATGATATAGCAAAACGAACCACAGCGAACGCAACAGTCATTCTTGTATTGGTGTCCTCTTCTGTTCTTGGATGATATTCATTCAAAGGACCAATGTATGTCTCCAGCAAATAACATTTGTTTTTTGACAATCTGAAGATACTTGTTATGCAACCTTCTCTTTGGAAACAAAGCAAGCCGCATTTGACCTAAATGAGATACAATGTAGTTATGCTCATATCAAAAGTTGATCTTCGCTCCTACCGAAAAATGATGGCTAAGAGCAGCTGTAGCAAATGCCAACTCCGCTTTGCAAGTAATCAGGGAACTGTCTTTCAATTTCCTTCCTTGATCATTTTATATAATTCAAAGACGTTTGCCAGGCCACCCTTTTCAGACTTTTAAGCTATCTCACCTTGGCGTTGAAGAACATTTTCAACATGGGGGCATGTTAGACCCTAAATTGTCTCAGCTATTACTTAAGTAAACGGAATAAAAATTCCTGTGGATTTTGTCTGGTAAGCAAAAAATAAAACAGCACCAAATATTTTGTATACATATAACTATTCATGCGAGATATGGTGTCACGTGAAAGCGTTGATATTTGATGAGATCATTTCTGAGAAGGCACGAGAATATCAAAGATCAGGGTTAGTTTAGGGTTCAGATATTGAGGAAATGCCATTAAAAATATGATCGTTGCTTTTTGATTCTCTTTAGTGTAAACGCTGGATTTGTTGTCAATTAAGGTTTATGAGTGTCAAACGTTGGACGATGAATTTGTTGCTGTAGACCTATAGAAATTTGATAATTTGGATGGTAAAAGATAGAATCTCGAACTTGATCCATATCAATTTGTTTCTGATTGTATGTTGGCTACAGGAACCCATCAGGTCAGATAGAGTTAAAGGGGGCCGTACATGAAGCGCTACAACTTTAAAATCTAATTAAAAAGAAAAGTAGGAAGTATTTCAAGGAAATCTCTAGCCAATACAATGTATGAAAGTTGGTCCACTTGATACCGATGGTGTAAATCGAGATGCCGGGAATTTTATGACATCTAATTCGTGGAGATCATTTTTCTATGACTGGAGGAGGAAAGAGCCGAAAAATAATAGATGAAATAATTTTTGGAACTGTCAATTAAATTCAATAGAAAGCCGTTACGACGAATACGACGAACGCGAAGCATCGATCGAACTATTAACGAATGAAGAAAACCGAATCCTTCACTCTGATGATGCTCCCCGTTTATGGCGAAGTGAAATATTACTAACTAAAAATGATGTTAGTTTGCCATTTTGATGTTTATAATATTATTATTTCCTTGGCTAACCTCAAATGACGTCTTTAAAAGATTAAGTTTGCATTAATATTGATGTTGATATTTTCTATTAAATTAGTTTGACGTTCTTGGTGCGAAATATTACTTGTACACTCAATTTTGTTGGTTAG
>JACTAT010000043.1:2635888-2739472 GCA_014526335.1 Chrysaora quinquecirrha | reverse complement strand
GTTATACTTTCCAACGGTTTGTTTGATAATAGAAGATACACCACCTGGCCTTGTGGCCTAATGGATAAGGCGCCTGACTTCGGATCAGGAGATTGCAGGTTCAAGTCCTGCCAGGGTCGAAATAAATTTATTGCAATGTGTAATACTTTCCAACGATTCCTTTGATAATATAAGATACAGCACCCGGCCTTGTGGCCTAATGGGTAAGGCGCCTGACTTCGGATCAGGAGATTGCAGGTTCAAGTCCTGCCCAGATCAAAATATATTTATTGCAATGTGTTATACTTTCCAACGATTCCTTTAATAATATAAGATACAGCAACTGGTCTTGTGGCCTAATGGATAAGGCGCCTGACTTTTGATCAGAAAATTTCAGTTTAAGTCCTGCCAAGGTCGAAATAAATTTATTGCAGTTAGTACTTTCCAGCGATTCCTTTGATAATATAAGATACACCAACTTGCCTTTTGGCCTAATGAATAAGGCGCTGACTTCGGAGCAGGAGATTGCAGGTTTAAGTCCTGCCAGGGTAGACCTAAATTTATTGCAATTTGTAATACTTTCCAATGGGACCGTTGATCATTTGAGACTTTGCATTTTGCCTTTGTTTATTAGTTGAGGTGCTTCACTTCGGACTATTATATTCCAGGGCCGACTCGAATCTGGTCAAAATATTTTGAATGTAATGTGTTTATTTCTTTCGTTCAGATAATCTATATCAATGGTAGTTGTACTTTATGGAATACTGTGACTCAACTTTGCATGAGGTGATAGCAGACTCAATTAGCGATGATAAAAAAATGCCACTCGAAGACGTTTTATTTTCCTTTTTTGCGCTAATAGTATAAGGCTCTATGACACAAAGGCTATGGCTTCATGGAAAGTAAATGAGGCCTTGAAGGTTTAGGTGAAATGGCATTTTAGTGCCAGTTGTTAGGATCTCAAATGTAGACTAACTAATCGAGATCTCGACCTTTGCTGATACACTGCCCCGTGGCTGGGCTTCAATTCTGATCAGAAGATTACAGGTTCAGTTCAAGTACTGAAACATTTGAAAAATTTTTTATTCAATACAATATACTTTACTTTTTTTCTGTTCTCCTGGAAGTATTACTTTCTTTGACAGTCCCTGTTTTCTAATGGATAAGCCGCCCGACTTCGTATTGTAGATTGCGGGTTTAAGCCAGGTAAAAATTCGTCATCAATTTGTTTCGTTTTGCATTCTTCGTACTGATGATATGAAATCCATGAGCATGCTCTACTGCACCTGTTTACTTGAACCGTGTACTACCATTTTTGTGGGGTAAGGACTTCATTTGTTTATTCTCGTCCATTCAGAAGAGCTTGAACAGCTCCCGTAGCAGTTAAAATATCTGCTCTTTGAGGAAGCAACCATGCCCATATACTCTTCACAGCCATTTCAAGCAGACATGATTTTGATTTGATCTCCTTAAGTTTGAATCCCTTGGGGCAAGAAGCTGACTTTTGTTGAAGTTTCTTACAGACCAAATTGGCTAACGTCGTTTGTACCAATTTGAGATCTTCATATTCTTGAGGAGCTTTTCCTTTTAATTTAATGCCAATTTTATGGCTTGAACAGCGTGGTTTGAGCTCTGAATTTCCCAAGAAAGCAATGGTGCCTCAAGGGTATGACCATGGGTGTTATGGTTGTAAACAAACGTTAGCCGGTGTAAATGACCATGGGTGTAAATGACCATGGGTGTAAATGGGTGTAAACAACGTTAGCCGCTTTGGTCTCTGCTCCAAGGTTCTTGGTGTGAAAAGTATTTGGGCTCCCGTAAAGCTTCTCGTATCCACGTTCCAGGGCTAGAAGCGTACTGGGAATCTTGCAGCTGAAATTAGCCTCATCCGAACAGTACTTCGTCAGGGTCAATTAAGTACTATTATAATATAAGTCGGAGAAGGCAAATTTTAGCTACAAGATGTGTATACTTAGGATACTAATTGAATTTTTTGAATTTTTTGTCAAACTCAGGAAGAGTTGTTGTGCATCTAGGGAAGATTTGACAATTTGAGGGGAGAAAGAAAGCTCAGAGAATTCTTCGTCGGATATCAGCAAAATTTAGTATCTTTCTGCAAGTTAACGCATCAATTTATCATTGAATTTGACACAGGTTGAAAGAAATTTTTCCTAAATCTTTTGAAGACACTGCTCCAACTTCTGAATGAATTTCTCTGTCAAAACATGCTAACTGTTCGCTAACGGAAAGCAAGTAAAAATGGCGAATATTTTCCCACCACAATCGTTAGTCATGGGGCCTAGCCCTGTTGACTTTATTTTGAAAATAGCTTGCTTTAGGCCGAGAGCCACAGCTAGCCGCCATTTTGAGAATGGTGGTGCGATACTTTTCGAGCGTAAGTATATTAATCAAAACAAGGCATGCTTAGTATTGTTCGACAATTATTTTCTCCAACTTATCAAACAGTACTCCATCCCAAAATCTCACAAGTAGCTCAAACGCCACGCACCTCATATTTTGGATCTGATCATAACGAAATTTGTGTTGTGATAAGCTAATTACTAATGGAAGTATGATGCTTTCAATACAATTTACTTTTAGGATCCTGCCATTTCTGTTGAAGTTACTACATGAAGTCTGAGAAGCAACCTAAAGATGAAGAAATGACATTTACTTTAACAAAACTCTGCATTTTTCTAGTAGCTACTATTGCCTTCTCTGTACGAGAACAGTTAACGGGGACATTTATAGGAGAGATATCGATGATTGTTGTAAAAATAATCACAATTGCTTTTTCCTCCTGATAGAATTATAGATGATTCTGATGAAAATGGCCTTTTCTCTTTTTGTTTCCTTGCGACTTACCCTTGTGAATAATTTTATCTTACCCTATTTAGCGAGTGAGGCAGAAGGGCGCTTAGGCGAAGGTAGTACAGAAATAGAATTACAAATAAAAACAGACGAAAAATTATCTTGCAGTTGCCTTGTAGTGACTTTCATTTTTATTTCTTTACTTACTATTTTTAATGTTGATTAACCAACAATATCGTTGTGGATTTTACGAAGGCAAAGTTGTCGGCTCAACGTCAAAAATTCCTGTCTAGTTTAGATATGTCGATGACATTGTCAAGAAGAGTCGTATTGCAGCCCTTTCCTTCAAAAAAGCTTTATGCATTGCATCCATCACTCAAAATTATATTTGAAAAGGAGAAATACAACTTGCTGCCTTTTCTGGACGTTTATGTCGAGACAACTACTACCAAGTTTCTCACCAGTATACAGCGGAACTACTTTAAGCGGCCCCTACATAGGGTTGGGATCTCTTTAATCCAAAACAGATGGGAAATAAAGCTTGATTCTATTCTTGTTCATTGGACACTTATGATCTGTTCTAAAACTAAACTTGATATGGAATGAGCAAAAAAGTAACATCTACATTAATCGAAAACGGCTATCCAGAGGACATCACTGTGTGGGGGATGTTCAGTAGTGCGGAGAGATATCTCTGAGTAGCGTGGGGGATGCTCAGTAGTGTGGGGGATATCATCAGTAGTGCGGAGGGATATCATGATGCTTTCGGGGAGGCATCATAAGTAGTGTGGGGGATGTTCAGTAATGCGGGGGGATAACATGAGTACCGTGGAGGGATATCATAAGTTGCATGAGGAGGCATTTCTGAGTATTGTGGGAGATGCTCAGTAGTGTGGGGGATATCTTTGAGTAGTGTAGGGTATTTGTATGGCTATCATGTTAATCAAGCGTAATCAGTTGGAGAAACAGTGTTAAAAGACGAGACGGGGGCTCGGCAACACGCGTCTTGTAAGAGCTGAGAAATCGAGCGATTCTTTCAAAATACGGAATTTACTAGAAAGAAATACTGGAAAGAAATTGCTCATACATTTTCGCTTGTTGATCTTTGAATACCTAAAACGATCAATGATCAAGATTCTGCTCCCACATTCGGAAAAGTTTGATGAAATCAACTGGACGGCCTCAGGTTTCGTACATCAGCAGTATTGCTGATTTTTCAATAAATATCTTTCATGTACGTAACCATGACAAAAAGCTACCTTACTTTATCCCAAGCAAGGCTTCTTGAGAGTGGGATAAACGAATGAATCTAATTACATTATGTAGAAAAAAGATTTGAAGAAGCCTTGCTTGGCAAAGCGAAATATTAGCAACTTTGCAAAATCAACATAGTAGTCTTTTGTTGTCTTGCGCCGCGGTGTTTCTCTTCTTACTTCATCAATTTTATGTAGTTGTTTAATATTGTTTGAAAGCATTAGCAATTGTGACTAAATCACAATAGGTGAATATTGTCAGAAAAGCTTCAGGACAAGTTTTCAAATACTACTCTGTTATAATTCATTCATAGGGTTCACTGAGGAAATCACGGTGTTTTGATATTGATTATTTCAAAATATAGTTTTTCTATTGCAAGTTGTCAATTATTTCTAGCAGCGCTGTTTTTCGCTAATTACTCATATAACAATAAGATTGAATTTGAAATAAACCCTTTATAACCTACAGCCGGCAAACCGCAATTTGCTAATTTTTTAATAAATTGTTAGTAATGCACGAGAAAGAACAGCCAGCCTCCTGCATAATTTAGTTCAACGATTATTTAGTGTTCGGACCTCTTTCCAGCTAAAATGTGAAAAAACTAACGACAATGGTCAATATGTTTTTTTGACTCACAAATACTGGAGGGAGGGATAAAAAGCCCTGTGTATCTCAAAAACAGTAAGGGTACAAGGATATAGGGCCCCTAAAAACACCCTAGAAGAGTTAAATATAAAAATAGATCGTGACGTTATAAAGACGTCATTAAGTAAAACAAGTGCAAAAATTTGATTTTATATTTAGTATTTCTCCTAGCGGTGGAATAGAAAATAGTACTTATCCATCACTCTGACAGTCATAACTTCTGGAAAAGCAATGTTTGCATTTATTTTAGTCCTTACTTTTAATGTATCTTCGAACAGCTAAATGATAATAGCAAAAATTGTCAGATTATGAAAGATATAATATAGATCAGTTTGGAGTCTAAAAAATAGGCTAACGTGGCTTACTTTATTCCAAAAAAAATTCTAATAGTAACAAACAATATGGTATTGCTGGGTACAGCTTTGTCCTGCATTTCGGTAAAATATGTTCACTCATTCATGTGGCATTTTTCCATTATGATAAGAAATTTCAAGGCTTATGCGATTATCTATAAGTTACTTGTTTATTTCAAAGTTTCAGTTTTCTTTGACCCTCGACTTCTTCAAGCGGCAGGTCAAAATCTGTTCTGTAATTGATCTGGATATCAAAAGTGTAGAGCTTAGTGCTGGCAATTACAGTAAATTTACTAAATATTGTTAACAGTGAGTAGGCTCTGATAATAATAAAAAAAGTAAGAATCGTGTAAGAAAAATGGTCTAAAAATAGCGTTTTTAAATAGACCATTTCAGGGTTCACGACGCCATATTCAATGGCGGCCTACATGAGAAAAGTTTTAAAATTCGTATTCTGAGAAAATAAACTCTCAATTTGTCTCCAATTTATCAGATTTTGATGTAAAATAAATTTTTCAAGCATAATAAAGAGTTTTTAAGCCTATACTGATTGAAATTTAGCCCTTGTTTGAACGCTCATTAAATCAATAATAAGAGCACTAGGATATTGAAAGTTAGCTCATAGCTAAATTTGGCAGCTTTATACGAATTTGGTATCGAAAACACTGTATCTCGAAATTGTGAAAATTTCCATAATTGCAGCGGTTCGTTGAAAAGATCTAAGATGATACAACGATATCTAAGATGATATCTATAGAGTTATAAACAACGAACAAAGGCGGTAAGAATAAATTATCAAAAAGTTCCCAAAACACATAATAGACTTGGTAAAAGAGAATGATGAGGACACGGTATAGGGAAACTCTTGTGAATTTTGTCGCTCTTTTAAACACAGTCTTGAAGTTGACTCAAAAGCTATAAATTCTCGCTGAAGAAGAAGACACCCATTCATGTAGCAAATTTATATATTGCCCTTACTGAACTGAACGTACAGTATTCTATTGAAGAAACTAAGCCTCTGAATGTAGCTATTAGACTGTGAACCTATCAAATTTTCGTATGGTTACACTAAAAGCATTCAAAGCAAAAATCATTGGCAAACTTCCGAATGCAGAATTTTTCGGCAAAATCAAAGTCATCTATCGTGTCTGGTGGATTTATAAAAAGAAAAGCAGACAGGACAAGGTTGAATTATATATGAATTCAACTTCAAACATCTGATATATCTAACAGTTATATGGAAATCTGTAGTTTGTAGCTATGAGTTTTCAAATTCTTCGTTTCAAGAAGAAGCTTAGCTCTCAGAAATCATTTAAACTTCGTTATTTTAGTGCGTGAAGAAAGGAAGCTATTGCATATGGAATAAATTATCTCCTATGAATGGGAATTCTCTCAATATTCGCCTCTTAATAGAACAGTAGATGCGTTCTTATTTTACATGACTCTACAGCAGGTGAGAAGGTGAATAGCACAGTAAAAATTTGTGTATTTTACCGAATTTTCTTCATAGTTGTGACAGTTTTCATGGTTGTATATCAACAATTATGAAGACCTGAGATTTGGCAATCAAACTTGCTTCTATGTTTTGATAATTTTCCCACAAAGTAGAGAAATTTTCTTTCAAAAATGAAAATTTAGCTTTTAACTGAGTAGCGAAGCAGCGAAAATAATTTTTCACCATGCAAACGAAGTCAGGTATAAGAGAAACAGGCCGACGAGTTTGACTTCCATTCATAAGATAGTTAAATGCAAGTACAATATATCATTGCAATGGGAAATCTTTTCAAAGCATATGCCTTTGCTATTTTCATGCTACTGAAGTTTAAGAGCAATTCTGCTGTGGAGTCCTTGCAGGAAAACGGAAGGTACATGCACGTTCACTATTTGCGAAGTGTAATTCCATGGAACAGATTCAAGTCGAGTCTCTTGGAAAGTAGTGAAGCTGAAACAACGGTATCGTTATTTCTTTTTTGTCTGATGCTATGATATTCCTATATTTGCGTCCTTTGTTTCTTTTTGGCTAAGATAAAGATTCACCAGGAAAGATTTATTCAGGTGCCTAGCTTAATTGCTGAAGAGGGTCGGAATAGGCGGGGGGATTAGAACTGCCGTTAGGAATTTATTGGCTGGGGGTCGGAATAGACGGGGGGTGGACTTTTATTGAGAAAACGTATTCTGAAAACTGCTGAAACGCGAAGCGAAGGTTCCTATAGTGCTTATAAGCTAAGGAAAACAATAGTTCTAACCAACAATTGAGTGTAAAAGTAAAATTTCGCATCATGGACGTCAAGGTAAATTTAGTAAAAAATATCAACATGAATAATAATGCAAACTCAATAAGCGGTGGTCCTATTACAAGCGGGAAGGGTTGGAAATTTTTAAAAAAATTAATGAGCGGGGGGGGCGGCAATTAGGCACTTAAGAGTATAGTAGTCACTCACGTTATTCAAATGCAGCGTTGAATAATAGAACAAATGAGTTTACTCTCATTCAATCATGTGAAATTCTACGAATTTTTATCCAAAGAACTTTTCAGCGGAGACCTGTGAGATATTCGGCTCAAGAGCAAGAGGACATATTTGACGAGTACAATCATAGTATGGCCGACGAGAAATAGAATTACATCAATGATGCATGTATTTGCTTGAAGAAGTTAATTGATTGCAAATAGAGCTTACTTTTCATAAATGTGTGCCTTCTCCGTCACTAATTGTGGTGGATGTGCATAATAAAAAACCGCGTGTTTTTTAACATTTACTTTTTCACATTCCTTAGCAGCCTTCGATCGTGTGCTAGAAATTGCTAAAGGTTTTCAAATACGAATGCAACCTTCCTTGTAAAGTACTTCTTAAAAAAATGAATTGAGTATAAGAGAATGACAATAAGTAATCAATTGGAATTTTTGAGAGAAAACATAGGGAATTTTCTTTGGGAATGTAAGCTCGTGGAGTGTAAGTTCAGGGACAGTAATTTTGTATTGTAAGTTCAAGGGAAGAGTCCAGTAAAGTAAGCAGTTGCTAGGCTTGTATCTCAAGTTAAAGGGGAGTGTATGCACTCAGTAACTATTTATTGCCATCTTAGGCAGTCACTCAGTAAGATTATTGTCCCGCGGTATTTCTAGTCTTTGGTCAATAATAAGGTGGTGGTTTGCTTGTGCTGACATATTACCTGTTGTTTGTTTGTCAAAGTTTATCAATGCTTAGCTACAAGGATTTTTTCTTGCGAACACTATCTCACCCAGGGAGCGCGAAGCGCCGGAGGCGAAACGCCCAGTGGACAGTTTTCTTATGTGTGATGCAGAGGACTGGGTCGGGTGCGGGAAAACTAGCATGGAAATTGCGAATGGCGTCTTGCGTTCTTCATGTTCTGCCACATTTTGCGTACTGAATCATAAAGGTTTAAAATTCAAATTCATGTTGAATTCACTTAAAAAAAACTCAGAAATTAAAAGACTGTCTCTCTCTGATCACCATATGTCGGTTTTTTATTATAACGTTCTTTTTTGTGAGTATTTTGATTACTGTTTGCGCAGTATCTTTGATATAAATACAAAAACAACAACATACGAAAATAAGGCCAGAGTCCACAAGAAACGATTCAGATGTCTTCCTCTCTCAATATCTCGCAAGCGGCAAAATATGGCAAGAAAAGCTTAAACACATGGACTGACCATGCATGAGCTAGCATTTTGATGATGAAAACGCAAAAATTCTTTAACATTCTGGAGAGAAAATTGAAAGCCGCCTGCAGCTAAGAGTTTTGTCGTAGCTTAGGCCAACGTCTCACCGTCGTACTAAAAGGGCTATGGTTCGAGTAAATGTAGTTTTACAATTGTTAAACTTGCACAAAAATCAAAAGAAAAGCATATTAAACCTAATACAATCAGTCAAAAAACTTGAACCAGAACAGATCTAAAGTGAAAACAGTAATAAAAAAATATCACCCTTCGATTTTACTGGGTCAAAAATTTCACGACACAGCTCGATTTCGCCTCGAAGCGCAATTCGAATTTTGCATCACACATCAGAAAACTGCATTTCATTGGTCGTTTCGCCTCCCGCGTTTCGCGCTCCCTGATCTCACCTTGCAAATCAGAATGTTTCTCGTTCATTCCCTGGGATTAAGCTATTGAAAAGATTGAATATGACTTTTAAGAATGAACCCTCTCCTCCATCGTCAAGAAAAGTTAACGAAACCAATGTAAAAGTCATATTTCATACATTTTTGTGACTTCTGTCTTTCTTATTAAATAGTCTTTGAGTTGTACAAAACAAAGATCTTGCTTTGCCAATGATTCTGAAAAAATCCTCGCTGTAATTTTCCGCACAAATCGGGTTATCGAGTAGATGTTGTCCTATGGCAGAATCATGTTTAAGACTAGGTTGCTGTTTAGACCCACGGGGTGGTTGCTTTTTTGCCGAAAATTATGCAGACGCATGTTAGTAGGGACATGCTGCTTTATCCTATCACCTAATCTCTGGGAAGTACGACCTACGTACCTGGAATCACACCGGCACGAGAATTCATAAATGACCAAACTTTTTTGTGTGGTAGGTACGCAATCCTTTTGAATGGATGGTAGAACTTTCCGAGTGCCAAAAACTAACCGAGGGTTGGCAGCAGCGAAGCACTTAGTAATGGCCTTTTAATTTGACTTTCGAATCGCAATGAGACGTTTCCCATCCAAGGCATTTTTAGGTAAACAGGGCACTTTTGTGGACCGAACTTTTTATCAGCCGAAAATCTTTGTTCCACTTAGGGGTTTTGGAATCTGTCTACATCAAAACCAAAAGGCCGGTTCTGTGTAGACAGAAAGAGTTCGTTTTCTCACTTAAGCTCTTCAAATAATTCTATTGGTCTTCCTGCTGTATCCGACCAGCTGATTGGTGTTTAAAACACAATGCTAATTCAGCTTTGCGTTCTTTCTGATTGGTGCATTTCGAGCCGCATCTTGGTATAAATTCCGCCTTAGTCTATTATTTCGGTCTGCTTCTGACGTTCATACTCTGAGGAGTGTCAGACGAAAAAAGCTTTTAAGTATGCCCGAAAATGATTCTGCTATTCATCGCAGTCTTTCTTATTAATTAGATTTCAAAGTTTCAGCGCTTCATGTACGGCTCCCTTTAGCCAACATACAATCAGAAATACATTGATATGGATCAAGTTCGAGATTCTATCTTTTACCATCCAAATTATCAAATTTTTATTCTTCTGTAGCAACAAATCTGTCGTCCAACGTTTGACACTAATGAATTTTAATTAACAACAAATCCAACGTTATACACTTAGGAGAATCGAAAAGCAACGACCATATTTTTAATGGCATTTCCTCAATATCTGAACCCTAAACGAACCCTGATCTTTGATATTCTCGTGCCTTCTCAGAAATGACGTCACCGAATATCAATGCTTTCATGTGGCATCATATCTCACATGAATATGTATATGTGTAAAATATTTGTTGCTGACGTGAGCAATTTTTGAAATCCTGCTCAGAAATGAAAAAAAAAACACGACATCAATTTTGGGTTACACGGCCTTCTATAGTTTATATATTGAATGAATCAATGTAAATATAGAATGTACCTGTATCATAGACCGTTCTGTGGTATATAAGAGCAATCTAATAATAAAAACTGGTAATTCAATTTTTTACCATTTAAGGAAAAATGATGACGTCAGCAAAATGAGTGTTCCGCAACAAAAAATTTTTGCACTAATGTAATCCTGAACAGATTTTAGGAAAACTCGGGAAGTTTCATTGAGTAACTCTAAGTGGTTTACATTTTATGTGGGTAAGTTTCTACTAACGGGCCAATTGGCCCCCGAGCCTTTGTAGGGTTAAAGGGAATCGACAAGGCTAAGGCAGTGCATTTTAAAAATAGCCTATTCAATCACTTTGAATTTGAAAGCAAGTTAGTCACGGCAATGATTCTCTGCACCAGGGACGTAGCCAGGATCTGAAGTGGGGGGTGCCGGTAAGGGGGTCTGGGAGCACAGCCCCCAGGAAATTTTTTTGGGCCATGCCCTTTAAACTGTCGGAAAACATGGGATACGCCCTTTTCATTCATTATCTACTAAAAAAATTCACCATCCCAATTAGTACTCTTTACTCTTTAAGATAACTTGCAAAAACAACATCAATCAAAAGAACAATCAAGAATCATGTAATAAACAATGAAGACTACTAACAAATATAAAATTTTCAAACTAATTATAGGCGTCTATTTTTCATGCTGTCAAAACGATCTATTATCTGATCTATGTCAATCTTGTGATTTTTGTAAATGTACATCACGGTAAGTCCAGTTAGTCTAGCTTCTGACGTTCTGTTTCGAAGGTACGTTTTCAGCAATCGCAATGTGGAAAACGTGCGCTCGACGGTTGCTGTTGATATCGGCAATATGCTGTCGATCTTTAAGAGACTATGTATCGTAGGGAATACGGAAGCATCACAGGCTTCTATGGTACTGATGTGGTCAACAGGAGCAATAGAAAATCAAAATTTGCAGCAATTTTTACTTTATTGCCAAATCTTAGGCGAAGCTGCTGGAGCACAGTGTCAATAAATGGAAGGTAGATGGCGACTATGTAGCCCGGGGGGGATACTTCCATTGTTCGTTATACTAGACATGCCGCCTAAATGGGTAGCTTTTTCAGCGACAATTTCCCTACATATGGCTTGATTTTTTGTAAAGAATCTCTACCCATGGGTAGAGTTTTCAACGCAAATCCTTTTCGCCCCATTTAGAGTTGCCTCAGGCGTTAAACTGGGTTGAAACATTTGAGATATTGGTACAAATGGGTAAAAAATTTCGTTGTTTTTCTCTATACATGGGTACCGAGGGTGACAAAATTTGTGGGTAGACTTGGCTGGGTTTGGAGAAACTGGGCGGCACGTCTAATCATTTGAACATTGAAGTTCCCCCCAGGCTCTGTAGTAAGCTTCGAGAGTTAACGTTTGGATTGTCCCGGCAGATGGAATTGGCGCTGAGTCGCGGTTTCTCAATTTATAAACGCAGGCTTGAAATGGAGTCAACGATCCATTTGTGGATAGTTGAAAAACGCTGCTCAGAGTTATTGGGGTCATATTGGAGCGTGTCAATTATGTTTTGAACATGGGCCATTGCGTCTCGCAAGCACGTGTTCTTCTCTTGCAGGCATTTTGACAGTAAGTCAAATTGTTCGTTACAGCAACACAACTAAATAAAGTGACCATGAATTTGCTATTGGTGATCGCTTTTACCAAACCCATTGCATTCGTCTTTACATTGCTATCCTGCCAGTTCCTGATGCTCATCAAAGTGCGAACTATTGGCACATAATTTGAGACAATGATAAACCTAAACCTAAATAAACATTCTAGCAAAAGGGGGAGCCGCGGCTCCCACAGCCCCTCCCCCCTGGCTACGTCCCCGCTCTGCACTGCACAATAGAGTCAGTTTATTGTCCATTACGAAATAACAATAGTTTATTTATGGTATCTGAGAGCAACTGGCCCGTGCTAGGTTTAACCTTGTCGATTCCCTTAAGTTAATACCTGAGACAATTTAGGGTCCAACATGCCCTCATGTTGAAAATGTTTTTTAAACGCCCAGGTGAGATAGCTTGAAGTCTGAAAAGTGGAGCTCGGCAAACGCCTTTGAATTATATAAAATTATCAAAGAGGAAATTTAAAGACTGTTCTATTTCCCTGAATGTAACTTGCAAAGCGAAGTTGATATTTGCTGCAGCTGCTGGTTGCTTTTAGCTGGCATTTTCGGTAGGAGTTAAGTTCAACTTTTGATATGAGCATAACTACATTTTATCTCATTTAGGTCAAATGCGGCTTTCTTTGTTTCCAAAGAAAAGGTTGCATAACAAGCATCTTCAGATTGTCAAAAAACAAATGTTATTTGCTGAAGACATACATTGGTCCTTTGAATGAATATTATCCAAGAACAGAAGAAGACACCTACACAAGAATGACTGTTGCATTTGCTGTGGTACGTTTTTCTATAACCTGTATAATGTGTACAGAATTGAGTATATTTTTTGAAGGAGCGCCTCAGTAAGAAATTTAAATGCAAATATACTTTGATTCTTTTTTTTCGGGCATTCACTGCCCATCGTCAGCTAATTTCATTCAAAATTACACAACGGTTAATTTTATTAACACTACTATTATCTACATAATATAATATCACAACAATAGATCAGAAAACAAAATAATCGTCATGGGAGCTTATAATGACTTTAGAATGCATTATTACAGGTTCTGGTGTCAGACTCCATCAATTAAATTAATAACCCACCTGTCCCTGAGGAGATACATATCCATTCAATGGATGCAGACTGCCACGAGGGAAGTGGAGTTCAGCTTCAACAACAAAGTGACGGAGCGAGTGGGAACGTCCTTTTGGGGATTTGGGACCAAGGCAGACAAAATTTTCAGCTCAGCATCAATTTTAAATATGTCGACAACACTTTGCAATTACCACGACCTAGCCTAACGCATGATTCTACCAAAGGATAACATCCCCGTGGGATATATCAGTGACATAAATATATCATTGATATATTCTTCCATTTAGAATGTAAGTCGGCGGTCGACGGTCGCCGATCCTCTTTCGATCCCCTTAACCTAGCAGTAGAACCAGCTTAACACTTCATTTTAATATCAGCAGCTGCAGAAAATTTTGAAACTTTCTCAACTAAGCTGCAAATGAAAATGGCGACCAAAGGAACAATTTTTTCTTTTATTCAGGACCCTTGTCATCCGAACCACTGCCACAAAGATGCAAAATGCAAACAAAACGAGCAGGGCTACCAGTGCATCTGCCCTCCCAACAGAATTGGAAGACACTGCGATCAGCTAAGTAAGCAAGCTTCGAACACCTATTTTTATGTTTATTTGAATATCTACTAAGACATTTTAGTTGAAAATCCCGAGGTAAAATGAGAGTAATCAGCTGATATGTTTGACACGTTTTGACGGTGTTATTGGGTTGTTATAAGAGGATTTTCCTAGTTTTAGTTCCCAAGGCATTCATCATCCACATCGTCATCATCGTCATCGTCTTTGATCATCACCGTCATCGTATTTGCCATTCGGATATGGCGACAATGTTACGATTTTTCGATTCCTCTACATTTATTAGCAATTTCATTATTGGCTGCAGACCATTAAGACCAAATAGTAAATAAGTACTTAAGACACTGAATGAATACAGTTATGATTTATTCATCGATCATTGACACAAGAATTTGATTATTAATTTCATTAAATTAATTATTACTCGCTTAACCAATTTCATTGATTCAATAATTCCCCAATTCACTGATTGGATTATAAATAAACCTACTGAATTATCAGTTCCTTGGTTCACCGATTCTTCTTTTTGCTCATTAATGCATTTGATGATCCATTAATTCATTGCTTTATTGACTCATTGATTCATTGATTCAATGATTCGATTCATTCATTTATTCAATGACTTGCTGATCCATTTGTTGATTCATTTGTTTATTGATTCATTTGTTTATTGATTCATTAGTTCAGTGATTCATTGATTCATTGATTCATTGATTCATGGATTCATTGATTCATTGATTTGTTTTCTTCTTATAGTCCCTGGAGAAAGTTGTATTGACATCAAGAGAAAATTTAGCAATTCTTCACTGAAGAGTGGGAGCTATCAAATTGTTTCATCAGATGGTCTCACATCGTTTATTGCTTACTGTGATATGACTTTTGAAACAGGTGATGTATTTCCGTATTTGACACATCTCCCTGAACAGGGCATAAGATTCGACAAACCGTCAAAACAAGACTTAAGGACGTTAGGCCCCAAAGGGCAGCTTTAGGACATTAAGTAAATGCGTTAAGTAGGACCGTTAAAACCAGAGGGTATTCGCCTTCATAAACAATAAAAGTTCACAGATGGCTGTAAGTCCGGCTTTTGGTGGCACTTCTGTTTTCCTCTTCTTTACCTAGTTTTTGCTTTTTGCAGTCTGCCTTCTCTTACGTCTTCATACTTTCTTATCTATTTCTTTTGTTTCTTAGAATAGCGTAGTGTCTTATAGTCAACATTACGATTTAAGCGAGGACATTTCAGCATTGTTTTAACCAAAAAAGAAATGTTTTTGCTGCCATAAAGGTAAATAAATAGAGACTGTAAGATGAAAGAGCTGAAGACAGACGGCAAAAAGGAGTGCCAAAATAGCAAAGCAATAAACCAAAAGAAAAGCTGAGATGTCAATGCTCAAAAATTCCAACTGATTGCCAAATTTGATTTTCTATTGTTCGTAGAAGGCAAACACCCACATTGGTGAACAGTCCACTATTCAATTTAATAACGCGATAACAAACGGAAACCAATTTTACATTCTTCAGACGACAATCTTCAGAGTATCGACCTCAAAAACAATTGCTATTTATGAATGTTTTTGCTGATAAGAATAGGGGATATTAATTTATTAATGTTTTTTATCTTTATTTTTGCACGATATCCCATCAGATATTAAAATACAATTTATAAAAACTAAATCAATATCATACAGTTTCATAAACTGTTAATAAAAACCAAAATTCAAGAATTGTTGGTTCTAGCCAAGATTCAATTCTGAGCTCTTCAAATGCGTTTTTAATATTCTTTCAAACAGGTAGAGCAAAGGGGTTTCCCGTATTTTAAACAGGTACTACATACAAAGCTTTAAGCCCAGAAAGGTGGAAACTTTTTTTGCACACTCATCTTTAAACTTAGGGATGGTGATACTTTTATTGTGTCTTGTGTTATACCTAGAAATTTCATTCCCCTGACTTTACTTATTCCAGAGGCTCTCAAGGCACTACTTATTAACCATTTTCTATGTCATAATAGATCGATCTAAAGAGATACAGGGTGGCCCAAAAAAAGGGACCCCCTTAGGTAAATAATTTCTGAATAATTTTTCTCAAGGAGGAATTTTATAAAATTTATACCAGGAAATATTCAACTCAAGTGTGATATCGTGTAGAAATTTTTTGATGATAAGAGCTTCCAACTTGCTGCAATTAGACATTAAATTTATGATGTCCCAAAACCTGCTGTTTATATTTCGCCATTGAGTACTGTGATCGTTCGTGAACGGGAATCATTATCCCAGAGAAAAATTGTCACGGCCATTAATGTATGGTCAGTCATATTAGAGAAGTGTATTGAGCAGGATTGAGGACATTTTGAACATATCATTTGACTGAAAGAATGAGTTATTGATTTTTCTGTTCTGTTGCATAAGGGTATAAAGGATATAAATTTTGTTACAGTGCGTTTTTGGATTGTAAAGTTTTAAAGTCAATTTATTCAGAGATGCTAACCCATATCATCATGATATTTACAAGAAATATCTCATTTGAGTTGAATATCATGTAGTATTAATTTCATAAAATTCCAACTTAAGAATAAATTATTTATAAATTATTTAGCTAGGGGTCCCTTTTTTCGGGCCACCCTGTATATTTGATTACCTGAGCTCTGGTAAAAGCCAAAATCGACCAGATGCATGTGGTACATTTGAAAGGTAAGACATAATTACCCGTCACAATGGTGCTTATCCACCACAGTACACAAAAATACTATCAGATCGAGCATAATAATCCATAACATCTAGCAGGGCAGCCCACCAAAGCAGCATTGGCAAAGCTGGGGCCTGAGAGTTGGTCGTGCTGGGGTTATCAAATTTTTTGGAACACGCCCTTATGCCGTGGGAAAATCCCTTCGCCAAAATTTCGTTTAAAACTCAATTAAAAATTAATTAACTCCTTCGGTTCACTACAGCAGAAATGAGACGGGAAAGAGGACCCTCAGTTGGCAGTAAGGAGGTCGTATCATGATATACATTAACCTTAACAGAAATCTTTAACATAACGATATAAGGGGATATAAATACATAACTAATAGCTTACACTGGCCGGTTATTGTATGGGCCAGGTAGACAATGAATTACATCAGACGATAATATTAGGATCTAAAACAACAAGAATATAATTACTATCTTACAGTTCGCCGCGAATTTTGCGGCCTTTTCGCCTGCGTATTCCGGTAGTTCAATCTGTGGTCTTCTTTGGCTGGTTCTTCAATAAATCTCAGCTCCTCCTTACGGATTTGCCGGTAAATCTTACTCATCTCAGCTCCTCCTTACGGATTTGCCGGTAATCTTACTCATCTCAGCTCCTCCTTACGGATTTGCCGGTTACTCTTACTAATCTCAGCTCCTCCTTACGGATTTGCCGGTAAATCTTACTCATCTCAGCTCCTCCTACGGATTTGCCGGTAAATCTTACTCATCTCAGCTCCTCCTTACGGATTTGCCGGTTACTCTAACTCATCTCAGCTCCTCCTTACGGATTGGCCGGTAAATCTTACTCATCTCAGCTCCTCCTTACGGATTTGCCGGTAATCTTACTCATCTCAGCTCCTCCTTACGGATTTGCCGGTAAATCTTACTCATATCAGCTCATCCTAACGGATTTGTCGGTAATATTACTCATCTCAGCTCCTCCTTACGGATTTGCCGGTAACTCTTACTTATCTCAGTTTTTTCTTACGGATTTGCCGGTTAAATTCATTTTTTTCAGCTCCTCCTTGCGGATTGGCCGGTTAATCTCAGCTACTCCTTACGGATTTGCCGGTAAATCTCATCTCAGCTCCTCATTACGGGTTTGCCGGTTAATAGTACTCATCTCAGCTCTTCCTATGAATGTAAAGTAAAACATGGCAGCCAGCACGTAGTAACGGGTGTACTGAAAAGAGGCTGTAAGTGGGAATGATACGACCTAGGGAGGGTGGGTGGGGAATTGAATGAACGAACCATATAAAAACAAGTATGCAGATATAACACGATCGACGAATAATTAGGGCACTACGAATGTGTGTGATATCGAGGAGAAATGAACGGAAGGATGCTGTAGTGACGGGGGGATAAAAAGGCCGAGGATGCGACGGGGGTATTGTTTAAGTTCACCTCGACGTTAAGCTACTGTAATAGCGCTAGTCCTCAGCACGCACAGCCTCGCTTGCATGCGTACATTTTTACTTCTTTTGCTCTCATTCATTTTAATATTTCTTTGCTTTACGCATTTAGATTACAGTAGCTATTGTCGGCATTGTTTGTTTTACATTTGCGAAAGGAATTAATCATTGTCGTTAAGTATGAGTAACTGTAATTGTAGAGATTAAAGAGTAAGATATCCCTTGGTGTAACATCCGTAGCATACTAGGCGCGGCTGCAGCATTTGCGCAACAGCCAACATTGCCTTGCGTTGCCTTTATGTATCTTAACATCTATCGTAGCGACAAATAAACCGCCTGTCGTTAGCTATATTCATCTTACAGTTATTTTACCGCTCATACGCTAGTATATAAGAAAGTATCCATCTCAGTAAAGTCAGTTGCGAAACTCACCAGTACACGCGGTGCTTGCGAAAGACCGTGTTGTCGTAGTACTGTACTTACTTGCGAAAGTAAAGTTATAGTTACTTTGATTATCAAGATTTGTGTTTGTAAGAAACATTTCTTGGTGTATTCTCTGTTTTATTGGCCTACCGCTCGAGAGAAATCCTGCCTAAGAGGAACAACGCCTCACATTGGTGACAGGAGCGGGATCATTCTGGAAAGAAATCCGAAGAATTCGCGAACCAAGACCGAAAGAAAAAGTCAAGACGATCGTAAGTTGTAAATAAAGAACATTGTATATATACGTTTCATATTTTTCCGCTTTGTACATATCAAGAACACTTATAAACTTTTTCGAAAAACATTTCCGTAACAATGAGTAAGAGTAAATCAAGAGGACGTGAAGAAGAGAACACTAAGAATGTAATAAGTCCCCCTAAGTTCTTTGGCGAAAGCGGGGAAGACGTTGAAAAGTGGTTCAAGGCGTTCGAACGAGCTGCCCGAGCCAATGGTTGGTCGGAAAGACGACAAGTTGATGTTTTACCGGCATTTCTAAGAGATAGGGCCGCTGATTTCTGGGATGAACTGCCCGAAGAAACCCAAAATGATCTTGAAATCTTAAAAGAATCATTTACAAATCATTTCTTGCCAAAAGAGGCCAGAAGGCTGTATTACTCTGATCTATTTACACGAAAACAAGGGGCCACAGAGTCTGCAAACGATTTTGGCCGAGTAATCCAACAACTGGTTAGAAAAGCATATTCTGACATGCCAGCTCGCCACCAAGACACTCTCATGCGAGAACATTTTGTAAATGGCCTGCGCCCGTCATTAAGACGGCTAGTTCTTATTTCGGACCCGAAGCAGTTCGAAGATGCTTTAACCGTGGCTAGAAGAGAGGAGATCCACGATGAAGTCGTGCATGGTGCCGCCCCCTGGGTCAAACCCGAGCAAGCAAGAGAGGACCCTAAGCCAGCCCCGGTAGCAGGGATAGAGAAAGGCTACGAGAAGCAAAACGAAAGTGCCCTAGAGAAAAGGCTAGACCGTCTCGAACGGATGATGGAGGGATTGTTAGCAAATCAGAATGGAGATAGATCTGGGAATCGCAATAGTAGAGATCTACGATGCACGGATGGAAGGCCCATTTGCGGTCATTGTTTGAAAGTTGGGCATACAAAGGCTGCCTGCTATACAAAACATGGTAGAAGGAATCAAAAAAACTGAACTCTGCTGCCCATGACTATTTGAGGTGTGGTGTAGCTGATAAGAACAAAAAACCTCAAAACGATGTTTTACTAAATTCCCTTTTTAATGATCCGTATCAATGCGTAACGTTTAATGCTAAGATCGAAAATCAAGATAGCTGTATTGTTTTAGATTCAGGATCAGGTATTTCTACCATTAGTGGCGATTTATTCAGTAAAATCAATCGTAATTCTCGTTCGCCACTCGTATTGAATAATCGTACTGTATTTGCTAAGTCCGTAACAGGGGAAACGTTGAATATTTTAGGTAGTACGTCTGTAAACTTAGATCTCGGAGATAGTAGTTGGCTTGTAGAATGCTACGTAGTACGTAATTTTAAGTATCAGTTCCTTTTGGGAACAGATTTCTTAATTAAATCAGGTACAAGCATTAATTTAAGCGAGTTGCACGCGACTATAGGTCGTACTAAGGTGCCTATCAGCGTCGTAAGGAAGCCGCAGCAAGTTCAGGTCAGTCTCATTGACTCCTGAAATCCCAGCGCGCAGCGAAGTCCTTATGGTTGGGAAAGTTGAAGGGTTAAACGGTACCGTCCTACTTGAGCCGAAATACGAGGTTTCTAGTAGTAATGAATCTTTTATCTATCCTGCTAGAAGTATCTCTTCTGTCGAAAACGGCACTATTCCCGTAAAACTAGTAAATGCTAACAGTTTTCCTGTAAGAGTTTTTGCAGAAACTTGCGTGGGCATGGCTGAAGTTATTCACGAAGAAAACATTCAACATGAAAAGGGTGAGTGGAATATTTCTGACATGAATTCTAATTTCGATTGGCTTAACGATATTGATATGTCTGATTCATCTTTATCTTGTGTTGAAAGAAATCGTTTAATATCATTGTTGAAAGAGTATTCTGACGTATTCGTAACTCACGAAAAGGATGCAGGAAAAGCGCATAGGTTTACTCATTCGATAGACACGGGGGATAGCCCACCCATAAGACAAAGACCTTATAGAATTCCTCAAAGTCAACAAGAGATGGTTGAAAAGCATTTAGAAAGTATGTTAGAAAGGGGGATAATTCAAGAGTCTGATAGTCCATGGTCACAGCCCTTAGTCATAGTCACTAAGAAGGATGGGTCCCCACGGTTTTGCGTAGATTTTAGGAAACTTAATGCCGTCACTAAGAAACAGATTTTTCCTATGCCCAGAATAGACGAGGTTCTTGATTCCTTAGGAGATTCGTGTTACTTTACCACCCTAGATTTAGCTTCAGGGTATTGGCAAGTCCCTATGGATCCTAAAGATATGGAGAAAACAGCATTTTGCACGCGTAATGGTAATTTTGAATTCAAGGTTATGGCAATGGGTTTGGTTAACGCAAGTTTTACGTTTCAGAAAATGATGCAACTTGTTTTGAGCGGACTGCAATGGCAGATCTGTATGGTTTATTTAGATGACGTCATCGTTTACTCTAAATCGTTCGAGAAGCATCTTCAAAATTTGCGTCTAGTTTTCGATAGGTTTCGTGCTGAAGGTTTGAAATTAAAGCCGAAAAAGTGTCATTTTTGTAAGCCAGAAGTGTTATATCTAGGACACATAGTGGGTAAAGATGGTGTTAGACCTAATCCGGACAAAGTCATTACTATTCGTGATTATCCTGTTCCTAGAAATTGTAGCGAAATTAGGAGTTTTGTCGCCCTTGTTTCGTACTATCGCAGGTTTATTAAGGGTTTTGCTACCATAGCTAATCCATTGCATGGATTGCTTAAGAAGGGTGTTAGATTTTCTTGGACCCCAGAATGCCAGTTAGCTTTTGAAACTCTCCGTGACGCTTTGCTAACTGCGCCAGTTTTATCGTACCCTGATTTTAATCATGGCTTTTCACTGTATACCGATGCAAGTAATACAGGCATTGGGGCCATTTTATCTCAGAATATAGGTGGTGAAGAAAGGACCATTGCATATGCTAGTAGAGGTTTAAAACCGCACGAGCGTAAATTTTCTACTATTGAGAGGGAATGTTTAGCCATAGTTTGGGGAATTAAGTACTTTCGCCCTATCTTTTGGAAGGAGTTCGATGTTATTACGGACCACAACCCCCTAAGGTGGTTGGATAATGCAAGGGATCCCCACTCCAGGTTATCCCGTTGGTCTCTTACATTGCAGAGCTATTCCTTTAAGATCAAGCATAGGTCTGGGAAAACACATGGCAATGTGGATTCGCTCTCTAGGATTCCTCAAGAAGCGCATCAGGATAGTGATCATTATTCACACAAAGGTTCTGCACCAGTTTTAGCTGTTGACGCCCCAGGTTTACAGTTAGACAGGGTTAAGCAAATGCAAGGACAAGATCCAGGCTTGCAAGATCTTCTCAATTATTTCCAAAAGGGAGAGATTCCTGAGAATGCAATTAACGCACGCAAACTCATGGCCACATCGGAAGACTACATACTTGAAGAGGGAGTTTTATACCATCTTGACAGGAATAAGTCTAGGACTAAGGAAGCAATAATTAAGCAACTCGTTATTCCAAGATCGCTTAGGGATGAGGTTACACTATCGTGCCATGAAGAAATCACCTCAGGCCACCTAGGATTTGAGAAAACCTATCTTAAGATCCGCAGTCGTTTCTTTTGGCCCGGTATGTATTCGGACATAGAGAGATGGTGTAAGAGTTGTGTTACTTGTGCTACGAAGAAGACCCCAAGGAATTTACCTAAGGCTCCTTTACAACCTATACCTGTGGAAGGGCCGTTTGACAGAGTCGCAGTAGATGTTTTAGGACCATTCCCTACATCTGAGAAAGGGAATAAGTATGTCATTATTTTCACGGACTATTTAACCAAATGGGTTGAAGCTTTTGCTGTTTCAGATTTTACCGCTACTACTACCGCAAAGTTGTTCGTAGAAGAAATTATTTGTAGGCATTCAGCACCTCGTAAGCTATTATCAGACAGAGGCAAAAACTTTCTGTCGAACGTCGTCAAAGGAGTATGTAAACTAGTTAATACAGCTAAGGTTAACACAACGAGCTATCATCCTGAATGTGATGGTTTGTTGGAAAGGTTCAATCATTCGTTAACAACTATAATATCTATGTATGTCTCGGAACACCAGAAGGATTGGGATTTGTTCATTCCATATGCTCTATTTGCGTATCGTACTTCTGTTCAAGCTAGTACTAAAGAAACGCCATTCTATCTTATGTACGGTAGAGACCCCGTCTCCCTATAGATGCTACTCTCTAAAGCAAAAGAGCAATACACAAACACGGATGATTATAGATCTGTTCTAGCAAATCGGTTTCTCGATGCCAGAAGATTAGCACATGAGAATATAGAGCTTGCCCAGCAACGCCAAAAGAGTTATTATGATCGTAATGCTAAGGAAACCAACTTTGAAATAGGTCAACGAGTGTGGTTGTATACGCCTAATAATAAGACCGGTCTGTCGTCCAAATTAACTCACAATTGGCATGGTCCATTCCGCATATTAGCGAAAAAGTCTGCTGTTAATTATCTGTTAGATTCTAACGAAGAACGTAGCAACACTCAAATTGTTCATGTTAACCGACTGAAACCTTTTATTTCCACAGATATTCGACCAACAACTGATGACATAGAACCACCCGAATTACCTCCTGACACAGAAAATGTTGATGAAAATGAATCCGAGAAAGATCCAGACGAGCATGTTGTGAAAGCTATTCTCGAGAAAAAGATAAGCAAGAATCGTTCCGGACGAAAGGAAACTTTCTACAAGATCCAATGGGAAGATGGTAACCTCGAGCCTTCTTGGGAACCAGTAAGCAATCTTTATTGTCCTGATATTCTTGCTGAATTCGAAAACTCTCTTAAACGAAAACTCGTAGCTCGTTCAACTAGGGGAGTGCAGTAAACTCTTCAGCTAAGAATCGAGGGCGATTCTTTTCCCCATGGAAGGGAGGGATGTAATAGCGCTAGTCCTCAGCACGCACAGCCTCGCTTGCATGCGTACATTTTTACTTCTTTTGCTCTCATTCATTTTAATATTTCTTTGCTTTACGCATTTAGATTACAGTAGCTATTGTCGGCATTGTTTGTTTTACATTTGCGAAAGGAATTAATCATTGTCGTTAAGTATGAGTAACTGTAATTGTAGAGATTAAAGAGTAAGATATCCCTTGGTGTAACATCCGTAGCGTACTAGGCGCGGCAGCAGCATTTGCGCAACAGCCAACATTGCCTTGCGTTGCCTTTATGTATCTTAACATCTATCGTAGCGACAAATAAACCGCCTGTCGTTAGCTATATTCATCTTACAGTTATTTTACCGCTCATACGCTAGTATATAAGAAAGTATCCATCTCAGTAAAGTCAGTTGCGAAACTCACCAGTACACGCGGTGCTTGCGAAAGACCGTGTTGTCGTAGTACTGTACTTACTTGCGAAAGTAAAGTTATAGTTACTTTGATTATCAAGATTTGTGTTTGTAAGAAACATTTCTTGGTGTATTCTCTGTTTTATTGGCCTACCGCTCGAGAGAAATCCTGCCTAAGAGGAACAACGCCTCACACTACATTAACTGGGGTTAATGTCCGATTAACTCCTTCGGTTCACTACAGCAGAAATGAGACGGGAAAGAGGACCCTCAGTTGGCAGTAAGGAGGTCGTATCATGATATACATTAACCTTAACAGAAATCTTTAACATAACGATATAAGGGGATATAAATACATAACTAATAGCTTACACTGGCCGGTTATTATATGGGCCAGGTAGACAATGAATTACATCAGACGATAATACTAGGATCTAAAACAACAAGAATATAATTACTATCTTACAGTTCGCCGCGAATTTTTTGCGGCCTTTTCGCCAAAATACCTCCAAAACTACCAACAAAAAGAGGGTCAGGGCACCATGAAGCACTTGGACTAAATCTCCCAAGCAGTGACTGGCACGGGTGTTGGGTCGGCGTCTGCTTCTGGAGCTAATTGCCTGAAGTTGGACATCTGGAAGCGAGAGAGACTGTCGGCGATACAGTTGTTAACACCAGATAAATGCTTGACATTGATGGTATATTCGTGTTTGGCGGCAACGAAAAACAGTTTGCGGAGTAGTGACATTATATAAGGACACTTTGACGTATTCGAGGACCATATGTCTACAACTGCCCTGTTATCGCAATGGAAAAGGATGCGTTTCCCAGACAGATCATTAGACCACAGAAGACAAGCTACGTAAATTGGAAACAGTTCCTTAAATTGAATTGAGCGATCGCGAAAGTGATGAGGCCATTTTGCGGTGGCCCATTTGCCGTTATTGTAGATGCCGAACCCAAGGTTGCCCGAAGCGTCGGTGAATAGCTGTAAGTCAGGGCTAAGAGTGATTTCACTGTCTAGAATTTGGTGTTTACCGTTCCATTGTGGGAGGAATTCGAGCCACCATTTAATATCTTCCCTAGCCTCAGTGTTTAGAGATATATGATGATGAAGTTTTTTCACCGTGGTGGATAACTGAATCAATCTGCGAAGGAACGTTCGACCGGACAGAATTACTTTGGACGCAAAGGCCAGTTTCCCTATCAAGGAGAGTAAATCGCGCTTCTGAAATTTCTTTTTATTGTTCCATTCTATGACGAGCGCAAGGAGAGAATCGAATTTGTCTTGCGGCAAGCGCAGTTGCATGAGGGCAGAGTCGATTTGAATACCCAAGTACGTGATACATGTGGTTGGACCTTCTGTTTTGTCGAGGGCTAGAGGAACTCCAAGTTTTTCGAAAAGAGCGATTGTTTTGTGGAGATCTGTGTAACATGCGTCAGAATTTGGATAACCAGCTATGAAAAAGTCGTCTAGTTAATGAGTACTAAATTGAATAGAGTAATTGTTTGACATAATCCACGACAGAGTGTTTGATAGTTGAGTAAATCTATTTACAGACGAACGCAAACCGAAAGGAAGGCACAAGTCAACAAAAAACATATTGCGGAATTTAAATCCAAGATAATGCCAATTAGAAGGCTTGACAGGGCATATACGGAAGGCGCTTTTAATGTCTAATTTGGCCATAAGAGCACCTTTGCCCAGCTTTGCAACGATATTAACTGCTTGATCAAAGTTATTGAAATTGACAGAAGACTCTTCGTCACAGATAAAATCATTTATTGAATAACCATGAGGAGATGAAAGGTCCGTAATTGTCCTGAATTTTGACGAGTTTTTCTTTTGTACAGCGCCAATGGGCGAAATTCTAAAGTTTTGTAAAGGTGGAATGTGAAAGGGGCCGGATATACGTTTTTCTTTTAATTCAGAAATAATGTTATCAGTTATTTGCTTACAGTACAAATCAGCAGACTTCAAATTGTTTGTTTCGTTTGTGAATTCGGGACCTGAATAGCCAATATCAAAACCTGTTCTAAAATAATGAATAAGTTGATTAGAAAAAACCTTATCTGGATAGTTTCTAAGCTCTGTTTGCAGTTGAGAGATCTTGACGGGTGTTGTGATTTCTGTTGGCAGGGGGTTGAACTCTTTTTGAAGAGTTAGGGCAAGTGGATCCGGGGTGGTTTCCATCACAGATGTTGCAGATATGGGGGTTTCAACAGTTGGGCAGATAGCAGCGGTTATTGTTGTTAAAGTATCGGCAATACTCGTTGAATTGGCGTGAGGGACGAAAATTATGTTGACCCCCAGTGTTGGGGCAGGCAGATGCGAAATGGCCCGGTTTTGAACAAAGGTAGCATGTTGGTTGTTGGGCGGGAAATGCGGAGGAGCACCGAATGAATTTGTTGAAGGCGTAGTCATCAAAGCGGGCCCAGGAGAGCGATTTGTTTAGGGCAGTGTTCATTCGAAACGCGGTGTCATAGCGTAACCAAGATTGAGGAGGGTAGGAACGCTGTAAAGTGCAAATCGAATCTTGGTAGATCAGCATTTCAGAGGCAAGGTGTGGATGGAAATGAACAATGCCTCTAATGAAAATGTTCCAGGTCTCCAGCCAGGAGTTGAAATTGGATATCTTTTTAGGCTGATTCCGCATCGCAGTAAGGGCAAAAGATTCGTCCTGGGTAGCGGGGGGTTGGATTTGAATTTCATATCCAGAGCTAGATGCGTAGTCATATAGAGAATTAGGCAACAACGAATTCAGATCTACGTAATCTTTGTTTTGCAGCGCTTTTTTAATTTTTTCTGAAAGTGGTGGAAGGCTTTATTATTATTTATACACAAATTAACCCTTTCAGCATAAAATTACTAACAATACCTGATAAATCTAATTACAATATATAATTCCTAAAAATATGGCTTAAAAAAAAAAAGGAAAAATTTGCGCCTATTAAACTAATCTGTATTGCTGATCTTCCAAGGAGTTGTGTTTGCATGGTCTAGCTCCTTAGATGCGTTTTTAGTTGCTTTTGAAACGATCTAGTGTAGGTAGCTCACGAATTTCAACAGGTGTATCATTCCACGTTTTGAGAGCTGCGTAATGAAAGCCTTTCTTCGCAAATTCAGTTTTGTATCTAGGGATCTGGAGATCTTTACAATGCCTCGTTCTGTAGGTCGAGTGTAAAGATCTCGGTTGGTATTTGTCCCATAGGCTCTCGGGGCATAGTTTGTTGATGATCTTGTAGGTCATGACATTCCTATCATAACGGAATAGGTTTTCTACGTTAATCCAGGAAGTCGACCACTTATCTTTTATTCTTGCACTATTTATTATTGAATAAGCCCTATCTTGAAGTTTTTGAAGAGTAGCTATTTTCGTTTTTGATAAACTACCCCAAATAACATCAGCGTAACGCAGGTGACTCTCAACCAATGAGTAGTATACATTACACATTTGAGATTGTGGAATGATATTTTTCAATTTTTTTAGGGCTGCAAGACCTCCGCTCACTTTGCCTTTGGTGCGCTGAAACTGTTCGTCCCAGTTTAGTTTCTCATCTACTATCACTCCAAGGGATTTTACTTTATCGACTCTTTTTATATTGGAGTTGTCGAGTTTCAGAACCTCTGGCAGGTCAAGATTTCTGGTTTTAAGCGGATGCCCTATAACCATGAATTCTGTCTTTTCCGGATTGGGGCTTAGTTTATTTACCCTCATCCACTCAGACAGATTGGAAAGCTCTTGATGTGCGTCTTCAATAAGTTTCGCTACATCATTAGATGCAATCGTTATACTGGTATCGTCAGCATAGATATTAGCCCTAGAAAGTTTAAGACACTTTTCTAGATCATTTAAGTAAACGATAAAAGAAGAGGCCCTAAACAAGAACCTTGTGGAATGCCGCAGGTTATGCTTCTGGCTTTTGTTTGCTGACCGTTAAGAGAGCAGAATTGTTTTCTTTCATTTAAGTAAGAATTGAACCAATCCCCAGCTTTCCTCTAATTCCGTATGAATACATTTTCCTGATCAGTATATCATGATCGACTGTATCGAAGGCTTTCTTAAGATCGAGAAAAATAGTTAGATTTACGTTGCTGCTATCAATATTTTCATACCAGTAGTCAGTGCTGCTTATAAGAGATGTTACCGTAGAGTATAACTTGCGGAATGCTGCTTGGTTGCAAGAAATACTATCATTTGCTTTGAGAAACTCGAACAGCTGATCGTGAGCAAGCCGTTCTAGCATTTTCGAAAAAACTGAGATTACCGAAATAGGTCTGTAATTATTTAGGTCAGTTTTGGGGCCTGACTTATAAATTGGAGTGACTCTTGCTAATTTCCAAATGTCAGGGAAGATGCCGTTTTCGAGTGATGAGTTATAAATCAGCAAAAGTGGTTCAGCGATAAATTCGCACGCGTCTTTTACCAAAGTTACGGTGATTTTGTCGGGACCAGACGCTTTTCCGTTCTTGAGCTGATTTATAGCATTCACCACATATTGCTTGTCTATTGTTCTAAGTAGGAATTCATTGTTTACTGGTGTGATATGTTGCAAGCAGTTATCACCTGGTCTCGTTTTTATGCTACTTGCGAGCTTTGGTCCAACCGAGACAAAGTGATAATTTATCGCTTCAAGTACGTCATTTTCTTTTGTCAATGTTTTACCATCAACCTCTAGACTTGGAATCGTCGTCGACTTTGTATTTTTATCCAAGACTCGATTGATCGTTTTCCACATTTTCTTTGAATCCCCTTTATTTTTCTCTATTAACCCTTTGTAATAATCCTGGATGGAACACTTAATTTCTTTAGTTACTTGATTCCGCTGCTTGGTATAGGCAGGCCATAGTTCCGGAGATATTTTCGCTAATTTTTTTAGTTTGTCCCTAGTTTCCATCGATTTCCTGAGATTTGGGGTTAACCAAGGAGCAAACTCTGATCGTACTCTCCTTTTTCTAATGGGAGCATGTGTACTCAAAATCGATTCGAAAATCTCCTGAAATGTAGCAGCCATAGCAGATGGATTATTCGCAAAAGGGTAAGAATGGTTTCCCAATCTACTTGCTGTAGGTCCTGCTGGAAAAGTGCCCTGTCGTACTTTTTCATTGTACGCGATTCGACTATTTTTGGCTTCGTGCCTTTTTATTTAGTCGCCATGCATTTATTTTTCTTATGCCATACACCAAGTAGTGGTCCACCATTCCAGTTTCTAGAACATTGGTCTCTAATATATATTTGGGGCTCGAGGTAGAGAAATGGTCTATAAGTGATTTGCTTATTCTTTGTTCACCTTGTTCGGTTGTTGTTATAGCGACTCTTGTGTATTGTTTAATCAATTGTTTTAATTGGAATTCAGAATAGACATGTTTCAATTGTTTTGTATTAGCATTTGCACTATTCTTAAAATCACAGTTAGTGTCGCCAACTAGAATAATTTCTTTTCCTGCTTTATCGAGTTCCCTAATTGTTCCTCTAAGGCCCTCAAATGCTACGTCATCAACCCCAGCAGTTGGGGCCGATACCAGCAGATAAGAAAGAAAGGCCTCGCATTTTTTGTTTGATCTCAAGAGAAAGGAGCTCTAACTTGTCGCTTTTTCTACTATTTTGGGTAGAGGTAATGAGTCCTTAACATAGATTGCGACCCTCCCCATTTACATTTCGATCTTTACGAAATATTGTGAAACCCTCTATCGATACTTCAGCATCTGTAATGCTGTTATCTAGACGAGTTTCACTTAGTCCAATGATATCAATATCATTGTCATGCAAAATAATGCTTAGCTCATTCTTATATTTTCTGAGGGAAACTATGTTTAAGAAAGCGATTTTGAGACCATTTCTCTTCCTCGTCCCCAAGCAGTTCCCCGCACCTGTTCGTGTTGCTACCGGAGCTAAAACACCGTTAACAGTACTTTATGAATTTGTTTAAGTTACCTGCAAACTTCCTTACTCCACCGTCATTCAAATGCAAACCGTCACTTTTTAAATTGCTAAATAAAATATTGTCGTTAATAATCATATCAAAGCCGTTGAGGGCAGGTTTTCAGCCAACAGCTCATTTAGCTTTATGATCTTCGCATTAGATTCATGGGAGTCTTTCCTTTTAAACACGCCAGAGAAAGTAATCTTTGCGCCAGGGTTATTTTCCTGTACACTTTTGAGAGAATCGATAGTTTCTTTGCATAGATTTTCTGGTGTTGTCGACCCGACGTTATTCGTACCAGCGTGGACAATTATGACATCGTTATCTTCATTTTTTCCTGTTTGCCGTACTATTTCTTTCACTTTCATACCAGGTTTAAACTTCTTCTCTACAATATGGTTATCGCTTGACATCTTTTCTGTATTCAGATTTCTTAGCTGCGAGTCGCCAACAATTAGAATTTTGATTTTATTGCCTTTGTTATCGGACTTTTTACTCTCTTTGGATTGCTTTTTCGTTTCATTCCTGGGTGTCTGGAGAGCATTTCCATTTGCTGGAGGCTGTTTCGAATCTTCTGCATGACTTCTTTCATTGTGGATGTTGTTTGAATTGGAGGCATTGTTTGTAGCCCTGCTATTGTTCACTGACTGTTTGCTTTCTTTAATGAGATTGTTTTTCAATAGCTTTGCTTTGGACAAGGATCCCACGGGAGCATCCGTATCATTCGTGTTAGGCCAACTCAGTAATTTTTCGATGATGATTTGCTTTTCGTTTAGTTGACGTTCTAGGGAAATAATTCTATCCTGCAAGCTTTGAATAAAAACAGCTTCATAATCAATGGGCTTCGTTTTCTTATGTACATCGGCCAAACCGTAGGAGGGACTTTGCGCCTCTTGTTGTAAGGGCATGGCTTCACGATGCATGTCTTCCTGTAAGGGCGTGGTTTGAAAAGCTGTTGTTTTTCTCGTATTTTCAAGATCATTTCCACTGTCCGTAAAAGGCGAGCTTTTCAGAATATCTATCAGACAATTTGCAAGTTGAAATCTTTCTTTTTCATCGATAGTTATTATGTCTTCTGGTTCCTGAAACGATATTATTCCTCTATCCTTCAAGTCTTTCATGGCGTCTTGTGCGTCCTCTTGATTTAGGCCAAGGATTTCAGTTTCTTTCAGTATCAATAGTTTTTCTAACTTTTTCTTCTTTACTCTCTTTACGTAATCAGTATTGACTAGATTTCAAAATACTCATGGCAGTCTCCTGCAATAATTGCATTCTTCCTTGAAGCAGCACTCCCTTAACGGTGTTAACAGCTAGTCAAATTTAGTATTGGTTGGATATCTTGTCCTATTTTTTAACAATGTGAGTGGTGGTCTACCAATTTTTTTCTTTGCAGGTTTCAAAGATTCTTTAAGGGATTTTTTTGCAGCTGTTTCATCATTCATTCTTAGCATATGACAAACCAAGTTAGGCTTCTCCTTTTTACTTTTATGTTCCATGGCTCGGACACAGTTGCAAAAAGTCATTGACCTTCCTCCAAACCTGAAACTTTTGTAACCAACCTTCCTCACTTTAATATGATATAAAATTGCCGAAAAACAGCCAGACAGACTCCTGCACGCAGGAGAAAAAACATGTACATAGAGACCTTCCCAGGTCGCTTGTGTATTTTAGCGTAAGTGTTACAAAGGTTGCAATCAGGCTTTAATATCAGGAAGGCTACAGATTGAGAGGGTGATTCATAAATTGCTTCCAACCTTCCGAGCTAAAGGATATCACAGCATTGTAGGGACCTACAAAGGTTTGACAAAATATAATTCTCTTTCTTTTATTATAATGACCAATCAAGCCTGATTTCTCTACTTTTATTAATTTAGAAATGCAACCTAAACTAACTGCATGCAGTTTAAATGATTTTTAATAATTCAAGGTTGTTCCTGATTTATTGTCCGCACTTGAAGTAGCTGTAGCAGTAGCAAAAATATAAAAAGTCGTTTGACTACAAAACTTTCCTCATTGTTTAGCCGAAACCCTCCTCCAAACCAGGTGTGTAGGTGTGCAGGGTTTTTGCATCTCAGGGCTCGGAACTTTGATATAGTTTTTCATTTCAAATTGTTATAATATTTCTAATTTAGGAGTTTAAGGTGGTGGTGCTTGGGGTTTTGGGATTTCATATTTTTCTGTTTTTCCCGTGTTTAATTTGAGTTGATAGCTTGTTAGGAGTTGTGGTATTTTTTTTCTAATTCATTTATTTCTGTTCTGGGTGTTCCAGCGTACGTTATATCATCAGCATATCTGAGTTTGACAATTTCTGTCTGTATGGGTTTCCTGAGACATTTTGCGAGAGTGAGAATGAACAGGATAGAACTTAAACAATTGCCTTGCATGATTCCAATATGTGTTGTGAAGCTGTCTCCTACATTATTACTATGCCATGCTATTCGAAATGAGCACAACCTCGACATAATAATCATCATGCATGGGCAACGTTCTGTGCAGTCACATCACAGTATTCTATGCAGGTTTATGATTGTTATCACGCGGGGTCTTTTTTCTATTGTCGAGCACGACCAAACATAGGGTGCAGGTTTTGCAAATTCACATGGCACGACCAAACAATTTGAATAACCAATTCCCTGTCCTCTACCCACTTGTCTATACGAGACTAAGGAAAGAAACAAATCAAGCGGGAGTTTTATTCTTACTAACAACTGCAATACTTCTTACTAGAAAAATAATTTTTTTAGAAAATGAAAAAAAATTTTTGAAAACCTCTGGATTCGACCTCTAGCTTTGCCACTGCATAATAGTGCGTATCCAAAGCAGTAGGCAAAATATCCACTCTAGCGAATCTATAATCACTACTGTGGTTGTACATTTTGCGTACCGTGCCGGTAGTTTCTGGGTACTGTGGACGATAATAACTTCTGTGGTAAATTTTGGGTTATAATACTTGATGTTGTGGGTTACTATGCTTGCTGTGGTGGTAGTTTTTGCATACTGTGGTGGATAATCACTAATTATGGTGGGTTATTATGCTTGTTGCGGTGGGTTACTAAGCTTGCGGTGATGGTAGTTTTGGGTCGCTGTCGTTGATAATCATTACTGTTGTGTGTTATTACACTTGATGTGGTGGGTTACCATGCTTGTTGTAATGGTAGTTTTCGTGTACTGTTAGTAGTGATTATAGATTAACTAGCGGGATACCATCGCAATAGTGTATATCGATTCGCGAGCATGCTTATACAGGTGAACTCGACTTATTTAATTGTTTATAATTCATAGCCACTATCTTTGCAGGCTAAACGATGACAACTCGTATCTCATGGCACACTGTGAAAAATGGGCAGAAGGAAAGTGGGGAATTCACTACGACAGCGAGCAAATTTTGGCAGACCATTCTTTTTTTTATCCTAACTTTCATCATTGGCTGATTTCAAGTTGGCTGATTCGTTTTGAATGTGATACCGGCATGGATGCTGCCATATCAGTTGGTGACTTCTGGGAAGTTTTCGTGAAGTGAACAGCATTCTCTTGATTCCGATTAGAGGAAACTGTCCTCGGGGAATGAGTTGACATATATACATATTATGCTACAAAGAAAATAAGCTTCACTGAACTCTTTCATAATAAAGTATTTAAGTAAGTATTTTATTCGTTTAAGTTTCGATCAAATGATGTTCATCAGCATATCCAAGAGGATCATCAATCGAAAGATGCAAAAATAAAGTCCATTTTTGGAGTTTCATATATACTTTGCCTTGATTTGCTTATACAATACACAGTTCTTAAACACATAGCCTTTGCATAATGGAAGAAAAAAACAGAGTGCATTCAAAAAGATTCGATCCTGGCAGAACTTGAACGCGCAATCTCCTGATTCGAAGTGAGGGGCTATTTTCATTGCGCAACAAGCCCATCATTTTGCAGTGTTAAAATTAGGGCTTCCAAAGAGTTGCTTAGAAGTTATACTATCAATTAATAACTTTTGAGGAAAAAAGTGAGCTAACAAGAAGGTAAAATTTCAACGCTTCGGAAAATTCGGTGCAATTCAGTCAAAATACACCTTTTCAACTAAGGACCTCGTTTTCAAAAAAAATTAAAATTGTGTCACAGAAGCATTTCGACATCAGATTCGAATTCAGCACCTTCGTTTTAGTGTTTGGGCAAATATTTACGCTTCTAGACCTTACGATGTTCATTTTATAGCGATTAAAAATTTGAAAAGTTATAAAGGATTTGACCGTGAAAAATGACTAAGGGTGTAAAATTTCACCCCGAGCGATTTTTCACGGTCAAATCCTTTATAAATTTTAGAACTTTTCGTCGCTATTAAATCAACACCGTAATGACTAGAATCATAAAAATTTGCCTCAACACTAAAATGAAGGTGCTCAATCTGAATCTGGGGTTAAAATTTTCGTACGAACAAATTTTCGCAAATTATGAAGACGAGGCTCTTAGTTGAAAAGGTGTATTGGAACGATTTCTACAAGCAAAGGAGTACTGCGCATGCTCTGGCCTACAATGCCAAATTAGAGCAGCAGGCACAGTGTAAATGACGATCAAAACCGCAACAAAGTTATTTGCCACTGTGTGATTTCAAGGTTGATCCGAACAAGTTTAATCCGGTACAGTGTAAACGGGGTTTTAATGCATTCAAGTTCCCTCAACCCTACAAGCAGAGTGATATATTCTCACCGAATCCTACTCTCTTTTTTCTATTGTCTTAGATATGGAGAGGGCGATGGAAGCATCGCTGTTTGATAGGTAGAGAAACCGTCGCTGCATGATGAGTGGGGGAGGTAGCTACATCAGCTACATCTTTTATTAAGTGTTGCTGAACGAGAATAGTTTGAGCACATTTGTAACTTATGAGATCCCCAAGGAGGTCGCTGAACAGTTTAATGTATCCCTGGGGGTTGTTAAATTAACTTATTTTAGCCTAGTTACAAATTAAGAGATTTGCATCAGGTGAGAATTCCGTTTTCCTGCAGAGGCTTTAGCCCCACCCCTGTCCCTTAATGGCTGTATGACAGGGTAGTGCCTAAATCAAGAGTTTTAAGGTATAAAAACTGTGATATTGTCAGGCAATGTTAAAATTGGAAATTTTAACCTTTAGTTTTATGTTTTCTTAGCAGCCTAACGTCAAACCCCCACAACCTTAATGGTCAACTGTTGTTAAAATACGAAAATCGAAAGCCTGGCCATTAAGAGCTTTGGTCATATTTATTTTCTCTCCAAATCAGACCAATCAAAATTTAAAAATTTTCAACTTATATAACGATATCGGTACAGAGGAAGTAACTCACAGAAAAACGGCGAGCTTACGAGGAAGCATTTTGGTTCTTCCTAAAAAATGGACTCAAAGCAGCATGAAGTGGGGGTAGACCAGCCCATTAATCTAGTCAGTTCCTGATTTTGGACTTGCCTACTGTAAAAATTATGTTTGTAATACGTTTGTAAAATTATGTTTTAAATTATGTAAAATGCTGTCACATTACACATGCTTAATATTTGACATAAGATTTCCTTGTAAATGCTACTCTAGCCAATAACATAGTAACAGCCAGGTCAAAACAACTTTTGAAAGGATTGAATATTTTCCGCGGTTACTCTGATGTCCACGTTTTCGACCTGGCCTGATGTTGACTTACTAAGTCAGACAGAGAGTGCACCGTTGCAAAACATTGATGCTGAACAACAAATGGGAATGTTCAGTGCTGGCAAAGAAATGGCACAAAACTCAATCCTTTGTTATATGTCGTGTCGATACGTGGTAAGATAGACAATGCTGTAAGCTATTTAGATGGCCTTGATAAAGAAGAGAAAGTACTTTATACTGCAATTAAGATAGCAAGAACCCAACATAGGAGAAGGCATCTCAACATTATTGAACTTACAATAAACTGAAATATAGCGTGAGGTACTATCGAATAAGTTACATAGAACAAAATTTTTAAAATGATTCAGTACCAAGAGAAAAGACAAATTTTAACGACGTTTCGGACACTAACCTTTATCGAGTGACGGTTTCATTTTAAAATACAAATATAAGTAGTTTGAAAAAATGAAAACGAGGCAAAGCAAAGATGTACAGAAAAAAGCAAGGAAAAAACAAGTTAAGCAGAAGTATTATTAGTGTGTGGATCTAAAACAACAAAAACTGTGTATTAAGTCCCCCAGGAGTGAGTGTTCCTAATTTTCTTCTCTAAGATTTTCCTTTCTCGAGAATCTGATGGTGCATGGGTAAGGGCTTGAACTGTCATGTGATTGATGGAATAGTTTAAGGAGTTGAAGTGTTTGGAGATGTTGATGTCGGCATCGTCTTGGTGATTCTGTTGAAGATATATTTTGTTTCTGACGTTTCGAAGATGTTCACGAAAGCGGCTGTTAAGCTGGTGGGATGTTTCACCAATGTAGAGGATGTTGCATTTTAAACAGCGAATACAGTAGATAAGACAGGAAGAGGAGCAGTTAAAATGTTGTCGAACAGTGAAATTTGAGGAATCAGAAGAAGATCGAGACTGCGGAATAAAGATACAAAAAATAAATCCCCCGAAAACTGGGACAAATTTCGAAAACAGCGAAGCAAATGTGTTAAGATTCTCCGAACAGAAAAGAGAAGATATTATAACAGTTTAGATATCTCTTTGATCACTGACAATAAGAAATTTTGGAAAAAATTTTTTGCAATGATAAATGCGAATTCCCTACTGAACTAAAACTTGCTGATGTAACTCCACTTTTCAAAAAAAATGATAAAACTTTAAAAAATAACTACAGACCAATCAGTGTGTTACCCACAATTTCGAAAGTTTTTGAAAGACTAATCTATCTACAAATGAATTGTTACATTGAATCTAAGTTATCTGAATTACTTTGTGGCTTTAGAGAAGGATACAGCACCAAGCTTGCTTTGTTGAGACTTGTAGAAAAATGGAAGGGCACTCTAGATAGGGGTGGTAAAGTGGGTGCAGTTTTCATGGATTTATCGAAAGCGTTTGATTGCATTAAACATGACTTGCTGTTAGCAAAACTCCATGCATATGGTTTTAGCCGAAATGCTCTGCTATTAATAAATAGTTACTTTCAAGGCAGGTTTCAAAGAGTCAAAGTGAACGGTAATTTCAGTGATTGGGCAGGGCTAGCCCTGGGTGTCCCACAGGGCTCTGTCTTGGGTTCATTGTTATTTAATATTTTCATAAACGACCTAACATTTTGCCTTCAAGAAACAGAAGTTTGCAATTACGCAGATGACACTACAATTTTTGCTAGCAATACATGCTTTGAAAGAATAAATTCCCAACTGGAAAGTAAACTCCCAATAGTAAGTAAATGGTTTGTTCAGAACTTTATGAAACTAAACGAGGAAAAAAGCCACTTGTTAGCCCTTGGTAAAAAGCCAGGTGATGGAGTTTCGGTACAATTCGGTGAATCAAACATTGAATGTTCTGATGAAGAAAAACTGTTAGGTATAATCTTTGATGAGGAACTTACTTTTGATAAACACATAACTAAAATATGCCACAAAGCTGCAAATAAACTCGCAGCCTTGTCCCGTATAGCTAAATATATGGGCACTGAAAAGCTGAGGTATCTGATGAAAGCTTTTGTCACTAGTCAATTTCAGTATTGCCCTCTCGTTTGGATGTTTCATAGCAGAAAAGTAAATCATAAAATAAACAGAATACAAGAGCGAGCTTTAAGAATAGTTTATAAAGATTATGATTTGGACTTAAATGAACTTCTTATTAAAGATAACTCTGTTACAATTCATCAAAGAAACCTTCAGTTACTTGCTACCGAAATATTCAAAACAGTAAATGCTATGAACCCATCCTTTATGAAAGATATTTTTGCTGAAAGGACTGTTAGGTATAATCTGAGAAAGAAAAACGATTTTGTTCAGTCAAATATTCATACTGCTAAGTATGGGTTAGAGAGCATTTCCTATAGGGGGACAACTCTTTGGCAAAACCTTCCATCAGAATTTAAAAGCTGCCCAACCCTATCTGCCTTCAAATCAATGATAAGAAAGTGGACAGACAATAACTGCACCTGCAGGCTGTGTAAAACATTTATTCCGAGTCTGGGTTATTTATAGGATGGGGTATTGTTATCTAAATTCACCGCGTAGTTTTAGCTTGTACATTTGTTAACTTAGTTTTAGTTGGCTTTAATTAGCTTTAGTATAGCTATTATGTATCAGCCAACTGTAAATAAAGTATTTAAAAAAAGACTTGATGGAGGTGTTGTTGTCGATGTGGGAGCAGGTATGGTTACAGGGAGTAGAGCCAGGTTGTTGGGCGGATGGAAGATTGGATTTCACCAGGAGGTCTCGAAGATTGGTATCGCGACGGTAGGCCAGAAGAGGTTTTTCCTTGAATATATTAGATGTTTCGGGAGATTGAGCAAGGATGTGGAAATTCTGCATGATGATGTTACGTACTTGACGGTATAGTGGATGGTAGGTTAAGGTAAGTGGAGTAGGGTTGGTGCTTTGATTGTTACGTTGTTGGTACAGAGCGTCGTAGAGTGAAGGGCATTATTTATTATATTATCAGGATAACCAGAACTGAGGAAAAATTGTGCATTTCTTGAGCTTTTTCCCGGTGACTCTGCTCCCATACACCAGTAAATTTATGTCGACTTCAGGATTTTTAGTCTAAGAAAGCCACTGTTTCTATAAGCTCAATAATAACTCCTCCGGATTACCTAATTCTAGGCATAGTTACATTAGCAATAAGATGCAAAATTTCATAACATTAGACCAATCTATATCACATTATAGAGTCATTCAATTCTGATCAAATCTACTGATATAATAAGACTCTTAGATGTATGTTTCAGATATATACCAATTTATTATAGCTCTGCTCCCGCCCTCTGTCCTCTATAGACGGCAGCAAATAAATCCCGCTTCTTCTTTAGTATTTCCCGCTTCTGGTATCACATTTTTTGTGCTTGGAATTATATCTTGTTCAACATAGTTGCAAGTCTTCATGCGCCGCGGCCCCATCCCCTATGGCTTCTGATTTCTTATCAAAGTATATCAACTGATACAAAATAAAAAATAATTGTCTTTCGTCAATTCAAAATGTATTCTCAGGTGCCTTATTACCGTGCCCAAACTAATCAATTGTTTGAAAAATTTCCAACCACCCGCTCTTATTAGGATTGTCGATGTTGCTATTTTCTTAAGATTCTTATAACATAATGGCATTTTATAAAGAAAAGCAAAATGTTCTTGCATGGGAACTCTGACATCTTCGTTCAGGATGACTGCCACTATTTCCAAAAGGGTTTGCAAGTGTAGTCAAAGATGAAAAGATCAAATTTCCTAAATTTCCAAATTTGTTGATTTATCTTTATGTCGCCAATCAAGTCTCATTATCAAAATAATTACACCGTGTATTCCAATAACAACCTCACAGGGACGGCGTCCAGTAATGGGATGGGCTTTGATACTTCAGAAATCAATGGTGTGACTCATTGAGTTCAGATCTCAGGTTGGTTGTAATGCGAACAGACAGAGTGGGGTAAGTGAGTTTTCTTTCATCAAACGCTTAAGAGTAATTTTATGGGTGTTTCCATATGAAAATTGATAGCAGCAACAGTAACGCGTGCAGTAAAATGTGCAGTAACGGCTCTGTACCAGGTGTAAGACTGTAACACTCGTCACTGCAAGTTGTTGATTTTACAATGGTATACACATTGTTGTCAATACGTTTTGCCATGTATGTCTTCTGTGCCACAGTTTTGTGCCAATGCAGCACAATTTTTTTGGAAATAGCTATCTTTAGTTAGTTACGGTGTTGGTTGGATACATCAAGCATAGAAACACACGTAGCATAATCGTTTTATGAAACATTACACCATGAAAAGGAATCTAAACAATGATGTTGAAGGAATCCTATATCTAAAAATTTTTCAGACAATCTTGGACAAAATATAACCGGACTTTTTGTTATTGATGTTAAAATTTCATTGTACCCCCTCCTGTAGAAAATTACCTGTTTCAGGCTCAAGAGTTGAGCACAGGTAAGACGTTCCCTGTGTTAACAGGCTAGAATTACCGTATCCAGACGGTTCGAAACTAGACTCAAATTTCTCGACAGAATATAAATAGAGGACTGTACGATTAATATGAAACATAAAAATATAACCACAAAATTAAGATGCTATAAAAACAAGAAATCTATCACCTCATGAGATAGTCTACATAACCAAGAATTACGTTTGATTGTCTGCGTCAGTTTAGTTCAGTATGCTTCTCCAATGCTCCAGGCCAAACGTTCTATAAACAGCGATAATGTCTTTTCATGAGATTTCCATCATTTCATATAAGCAGCAATAATTTTCCATTAATAGAGAGTTCCAAAATTCTGATAAATCGAGATTCAAAGATTCTTCTGATGAATCAAAGAGTTCTTTCGTTGCAAGAGCGTTCAGTTCAATAACAAATAAGCAAAAGACAACTTACTATCTAGCAGTGGGAGATTTCTTACTTCAAAAATCCAAAAATAAAACAGTGAAAGAGGCTGAGGGCCCGAGGGTTGGGGTCTTTTACCCACACCACCCCCACCAATCAATATTGTTGTATTTTAAGATTTCAAGGAAAAATGCCTCTGCTCCAATCAAGCCTCAAATTTAAAGCCAATAACAACATTGATCTTGAGGGAAGGGGGGACTGGAAAGGTCCATCAGAAGTCCAGTAATATATGTCCAAGATTGTAGGCCAATAGGCCAAGGTCGGCACATTTTAGGAGGGAGAATTTTTGCCAAATCCGTCTCCATTTCTTTCATGCTTTGACCTGTATTTTTTATCTTTCTTGCTAGAATTGTGTTGTGGAAGATGATAAATCAAATTCTTGTCTTCATTTATAACTATCCTCAACTGCCCGCCATTGATATTCTTAATTAGCATGCCATTAATTTCTGCGCGCGCATTATCTAGGATTTTTCGTCCGATCTGCGCTCTTCGTGTCCACGAAAACGTCTCACGATAACAACGGTATATTTTAGTCTGCGTCAAGAAAAGTGGAGATTTGCACCTCTGTACTGTATTTCTTTATTTTCGAAATGTATTGTTGATTTGAAGTCCATTGAAATAAAGTCTCTGTAGCTATCGATCCCCCGTGTCCAGGTTCTCTATTAAGGGGATAAAACTAGGGGGCAAAAAACTTAAGGGAGTTCATTTTTCTATTGTTCTATTGTTTTTTCTTCAGCGCTTTCTTTCATCGCGTGGGACTAGTCTTGGCCAATTCATTCTTCTCTTTGTTTTTTTTGTCAGGAATTCATTCTCAGCCAATGGGCCAGTGGGGCAGAGCTGGAGAAATAACTAGGGGCCAACTCTACTGCAGTTGAGAAATTAATCAAGTTGCACTGATGCTACAGCTGACTGTAATTGCGCCGGAGGCGTACAGCACTGTAGATGTGTGCCTAATTAGGGGGGTCTGGGGGCATGCTCCCCCAGAAAATGTTTCAAAATACAACCTCAAGATTGGCCTAGATGGGCTTTTTTGGCAGCTTTCTTCCGAGAGGACATTGTACTAGGGGGGGCAATTTCATGAAACTAGTTGGGCAATGAAAGGGACTAGGGGGCATTTGCCCTCCTAGTTACTATGTTAAAAGAGGCCCTGCGGCCGTATCAAAGAAAACAAAAGCTTTTGCATTTCAATGGAATCAAGTTTATCTGCAAAACATTGTTCTCAATTACGTTCGTGGTACAACTAGTCTATGGGCTGAGACCTGAAAGAGGGGGTTGTCGGTACCACTTGGCGGGAATAAAAGATAGTTGCGATTTTCATGAAGCTCAATATGTTAAAAACGAAATTGACATGATAGACATTTTAAAATGGGGCAAAGTGCTTTATTGGGGGGATGTAGTCTGGCACTGAAGCTGCGTTTATGTATTTCGTGAGTTTGACATGAAGTTGGGGAAAATACAGTTGCTAAGGCCCAGTTGTGTTGTTGTCAAGGCAGAAGTCATTTTCTTGAAGTTACTGTGAAATCTATCATCTCTTGCAGGTAGAAAATACTATTTTTCTTTTGTCAACATTCTGCCTTATTTCAACAGTAAGCCATATTGTATTTATGTATGTTCTAAATAATATAGGCCTAAGAGTACTAGTAGTAATGGGCCTACGTCTAATCTAACTAAGTAGTTACTGGTTATAAATCTAATCTAATCTACCTAAGTACCGGTACGGTATGAACGTACACTTGCTGGACAAAAGTATTCGAACTGTCGTCAAAAATGGCGACCAACAGCGGCCATAGGCCCAACCAAAACATTTCTTCATAACAATGGCTTGAAGTCACGCGGCCATTTTCGCCTGAAATTTCGGTGGGAAAATGTTTGTCATTGCACAGTCTTTTGATTAAAAGTAAAAGTAAAGAATTATTCCTCAGATTGGTTAAAATAATCCAACAAAATTAAAGAGTGTTGCCTCCAAATATTTTGCAAGAAAGTTTTTACAGTGGGTACAAAAAAACCAATATTATGTACCATATTTCGAAGAACGACTCAATAAACCTCTGTCATTGAAATGGAAAATACGTTCAGCTTTCTTGTTATGATAAAATTCTTGCTTAAAGTTACGTTTTGAGAGAGCTTCGGGTATTTTTGTATCGAAAGTTTTTTCAGGTGAGGGAAGTCTTTAGCAGGCCAAAAACAGCTATTTCAGAAAATTATGTTTTCTTTCATGTCAGTGAGGCGATTGCTTAAAAAAACAAACAAAAATGTTCGAATTTCTTTGCAGTTTTGGATAGAAATGAAAAAGTTTGGTTTCTTTGCATTTGAAGATCAAAATCGCACCTTTTCCTCTTTGTACAAAATTAGCAGTTGCAAAAGTTCACTCACCTGAAAAAACTTTCGATACAAAAATACCCAAAGCTCTCTCAAAACATAACTTTAAGCAAGAATTTTATCATAATAAGAAAGCTTAATGTATTTTCCATTTCAATGACAAAAATTTATTGAGTCGTTTTTCGAAATATGGTACATAATATCGCTTTTTTGATACCCACTGTAAAAACTTTCTTGCAAAATATTTGGAGGCACCACTCTTTAATTTTTTTGGATTATTTTAACCAATCTGAGGAATAATTCTTTACTTTTCCTTTTGATCGAAAGACTGTGCAATGACAAACATGTTCCCACCGAAATTTCATGCGAACATGGCCGCGTGACTTCAAGCAATTATTATGAAATGTTTGGGTTGGGCCTATGGCCGCTGTTGGCCGCCATTTTTGACGACCGTTCGAATACTTTTGTCCTGTAAGTGTAGGCCTACTATGTTTTTAAATAAGCAACTGGAATTTTTTCCAGCCCTCTAAAATGCTAAATTTTTAGACATTTCAGCCCTCAAAGTTGCTTAAAAGTTGCTTAACATTTGTACCTAACAACTACCCCTGGCTTCGCGGGTCAAAATCATCAACTCTTAGGCCTACACACCACGACTTTTTGGAGACAGTAGTACTAAGTGGAAAAACGTAGCTACGTTAGCTGAAGAACTTCAACATGCAAAACAAAAGAAGAGACAATTTTCAAACAACGAGAAAGCGTATAAGCTTGATTGCTTGACTTTTTAGTTGCTTAGAGTAATTCAGTTGAGCCCTCAAGTTGCTTAATGTTTTCAGGCTAGTTCAGCCCTAGTTGTTTATTGAACGGTTGCTTATTAAAAATAGTGTTTGTCTCAAGTACCTAATAATCGTTGAACCCATTCAAAAGTATCAGCTGCGATTTTCGTCGATTCAGTTTCAAGATAAATTGGACATGGAGGATGACGAGGACTGGTCCCCCTCACCAAAGAGAAGAAAGCAGTCTTCTGACTGCATCATTCATTGTTCGTCGAGCACTGGAACTCTGATAACACATGTGTCATACCAGTTATTGAAGACCCTGCTCGATGCAGGAAAAGATAAGACAGCGGTACTAATATAAATAGAAAGAGGTTTAAAAGAAGGAGAAATTCCGGACATTCAGTACCACAGAGAATGCCGTAGTATTTTCACGTTGAAGAACTCCCTGGATTCAGTTAAAGAACAATCAGCAGATTCCTGTACGCCCAGCACAACTGAAAAAGTATGTAGTAGTTTCTCATACAGCTGACCAATTCTCATTCAATGTCTGTAGAATAGTTTTAATATAGCGCTTCGTATATTTTGATACATTTTTGTGTCTTATCTTTATTTTTTTGTCACTCAAAAAATCATGTTACAATTCTAGAGGTCATCTCAACGAAGAATTACAAAGTCGTCAATAATATTGGATGAAGTGCGTATTTTTTGCAGCAAGGTTTCTAAAATGAAGAAAGGTCAAAAGGAGATGTTGACTGAGTGTGTTGAAATGCGAGCGCAAGCAACTATACAGGAAACGGCCCTCCGATTGAATGACTCCAAAATTTTGAATTTGGCCCAAAATCATTACCTCATTGCTGCTGAAGCCCACTATCATGTTACTTGCCATAAATCATTTGTAAGAGCTCGACCAGACAAGCCCAAGTCTAAAGATAAGATGAAGATGAGGACGAGTATTGCACTAGAGAAACTCTTTAACTACAAAAGCTACTTCATTACATCCGAAATGAGATTCTTGCTAAGGAGCAAGCTACTACGCTGGTATATTTAACTTCAAAACTCATCCAGTTCCTCACAGAGGTAGGCATACAACAGATTCTAGATAGCAGAAAAAAGCATCTCAGCCGAAAATTGGAAAGTGAGTTTCGTTCATCTGTTTCCGAATTCTAGCGGCAGAATAATACTTCTTCCAGCCAATGTATCAGCCACAAAGCTTGCAAGTGAGATTATTGAGACAGTAAATATATTCGGACTTGTCAAGGCTGTTTCTGACACTGTATTAGACATGATAGTCACCACTTATCATGACAAGCCTTTGATATTTAGTTGGGCAACGTTTCGGGAGAGATCCGTCTCCCATCATCGGGCAATGAGAAATGTGGTTTCTTGCCTATTTATTGCAAAGGTCGGATCAAAAGGTGTGAAATTAACCGGACCTGCGAGGAAGCTCGGAATTTTTGGCGCTCAATTTCTAAAATTTGTGGCGCCAAAATTGCGTTCAGTGCAACTTTTGATGTTATTCAACCAGATTTCTGGGATTGAGTAAGATACTTGGTTGATACAAGGAGTTGATAGAACTGAGTGAATGCTTTCTTTAACGAGCCTGTTTTTCCAGTTCTTATCTTCATCAATCACTGAAATGTTATCCCAATCCATCTGGTGTTTTTCCGTCCAACAATGATTGGCAAGATCACTTTTGTCAGTTCGACCATGGGTCACATTCGCTTTATGTTCTTTGAGTCCTAGTACCTGTCTCTCTTTTCGATTGTCCTATATATGATTTAGGACAATCTCTGCATGGTATTTTGTATACCACGTTTGATTTTTCAAGATCTTCAACTTTGTCTTTTGGTCTTGAAAGCGACTTTTTAAGTGTATTAAGGGAATAAAAAATACACCTTATATTTTGTTTAGACAAAGATCGACGGATTTTCTCACTTGTCCCTCTGATATACGGCAGGTTCATAGAATATCTAGGCTCCTCTTTGTCAGCCTCAGTATTCTTTCTGGGCTTTGAGATTTTTCTCGTGACCTTGCGTATGTCTTCTTGTTTATATTCATTGGCCTTTAGAACGCTTGTGATCCTTTTGTACTCATTATCAAGATCATCAAGGTTGCTCGTGATAGATTTTGCTCTGTTGAAGAGAGAAGATATGACACTGTTTTTGACACTGTCTAAGTGATGCGAGTTTGCATTCAGGTATTGGTCAGTGTGAGTGGGCTTCCTGTACACTGATACGCTTAGACTTTTATTGGCATTCCTTTGAATCTCAGTGTCAAGGAAGGCTAGTTTTCCATCATTCTCTACCTCTGTAGTGAACTTCAATTTCACATGTAGGGAATTGATGTGCTTATAGAAATCTTCCATCTTGTCCCTCTTCATAATCACGAACACATCATCTACATATCTCTCCCATACTTTTGGTTTCTCAATTTATGAATCAAGGGCAAGAGATTCTTTTTCTTGCATAAAGATCTCAGCAACAACAGAAGAGGCAGGTTTTCCCATTGCTACTCCATCTGTTTGTGAGATAAACTTCCCATTGAATTTGAACCAAGTGGTAGTTAAGTCGAATTCTATCATTTCAATCAACTTATCCACAGGTATAGGAGTTTTTTTGTTTAGATCTCTGTCTTTTCGGAGTAAATCTTTTATGATTCTCAAAGAGTCCTTAATAGGCACGTTGGTGTATAGCGAGGTGACATCGAAAGATATCATCATTTCATCGTCTTCTATCTCAACATTACGGATGAATTCCGAAAATTCTTTTGAGTTCTTTGCATGTCCCCTTTTCTTGATGTAGTGTTTCAAGATTTCCGCAATATACTTTGAGAGGTTTTCTAGTGGTGTACCACTACAGGACACTATAGGTCTGATAGGAAAACCCTCTTTGTGTATTTTGGGAAGTCCATAGAAACGTGGAGCATGAGAATCGGAAGGTTTGATCTTTCGATATGTTTCATCTGAATTTATTTTCATTTCATTAACAACTATGGTTTGAAATGGGATGGTAAAGGTGAGTTGTTCGATTTAGACTTCGCAGATGATATAGCGCTATTTACAACGGACGAAATAAAAATGCAACAGCTGACAAACGAAATTAAAGAACTCGCAGGAAAAGTTGGGCTCGTGATAAGTAGCGAAAAAACGAAGATAATGAAAATCAACTATCCAGAGATGAATCCGAAGATAATGTTAAATGATGTTGAGTTGAAGGTTGTTGATGACTTTACCTACCTAGGAAGCTGTATAACACCGAATGGAAGTGTAGATAAGGATATCCGAGTTAGAATTGGAAAAGCAAGCGAGGCTTTCAGAAAGATGAATAATGTTTGGAGAAATGCGAAAATAAGTCTGAAGATCAAATTAAGACTTTTAAATGCAATCGTATACTCTACTGCTCTATATGCAAGCGAAACTTGGCCTATTACAGTAGCGAATGGTAAAAGAATAAATGCGTTCCAACAAAGATGTTTAAGGAAAATTATCAATATCAGATATACTGATCATATTACGAACGTTGAAGTCCTTAAGAGAACGAAAGAAGAAATAATAACGAATATCATTAGAAGAAGAAGGTTAAAATGGCTGGGTCATGTCTGTCGCATGGAGGAAGATAGACTACCGAAAAGGGTATGGAGCATGAAACCACCTGGAAATAGAAGGAGAGGAAGACCCCGGTTAAAATGGAATATGACGGTAGAAAAAGACCTGGAGTTGGCGAAGATAACGTTAGACGAAGCGAAAATGAAGGCCCAAGACAGGAAGAATTGGAGGAGCATTGTTGCCTTATGTTCGATGACGAACGGGAAGGACTAAGGTCTAAGGTAAGGTATGGTCCATATTTCTGCTCTTACGCAGGCTCCATCACTTACCGACATGGTATCTGTTTTTTCGAGATAATCTAATTTTCCTTCCCCTTCTGCTATTATATCCTTTTGGGGATATACGTGGGCGGGAGACCGAAGTTCAAACCTTGGGACAGAAGAGATTTTTCGGATGATGAGAGATCTTTGCTGGATAGGTTAATGATCCAGCGATCTTTGTCTACCTCTATGCCATTGTCATTATTGGTAGTGTTATTTCTTCTCTCTTCAACAGAGCAAAATCTATCACGAGCAACCTTGATGATCTAGATAATGAGTACAAAAGGATCTCAAGCGTTCTAAAGGCCAATGAATATAAACAAGAAGACATACGCAAGGTCACGAGAAAAATCTCAAAGCCCAGAAAGAATACTGAGGCTGACAAAGAGGAGCCTAGATGTTCTATGAACCTGCCGTATATCAGAGAGACAAGTGAGAAAATCCGTCGATCTTTGTCTAAACAAAATATAAGGTGTACTTTTTATTCCCTTAATACAAGTCGCTTTCAAGACCAAAAGACAAAGTTGACGATCTTGAAAATCAAACGTGGTATACAAAATACCATGCAGAGATTGTCCTAAATCATATATAGGACAATCGAAAAGAGAGACAGGTACTAAGCTCAAAGAACATAAAGCGAATGTGACCCATGGTCGAACTGACAAAAGTGATCTTGCCAATCATTGTTGGACGGAAAAGCACCAGATGGATTGGGATAACATTTCAGTGATTGATGAAGATAAGAACTGGAAAAACAGGCTCGTTAAAGAAAGCATTCACTCAGTTCTATCAACTCCTTGTATCAATCAAGTATCTTACTCAATCCCAGAAATCTGGTTGAATAACATCAAAAGTTGCACTGAACGCAATTTTGGCGCCACAAATTTTAGAAATTGAGCGCCAAAAAATTCCGAGCTTCCTCGCAGGTCCGGTTAATTTCACACCTTTCGATCCCACCTTTGCAATAAATAGGCAAGAAACCACATTTCTCATTGCCCGATGATGGGAGACGGATCTCTCCCGAAACGTTGCCCAACTAAATATCAAAGGCTTGTCATGATAAGTGGTGACTATCATGTCTAATACAGTGAGATTATTGAGGTTAAACATGAGCTTAATCGATATCGCATTGAAACTGAGAAATCTTCAAAGATTGCCAAAAAAGCAGCTCTGCTTTTGAGGTCAGAAGCCACATCATTTCAAAGCCCTCTTGCATGGCCTCCATCGGTATCCCAACTTGAAAAAATGATTTCCCATTGCCAAGTTATTTTAATATATTTCTAACTACTCTGCTAGGATCAAATGATAGTGAAGAGAAATGTGTCACACCAAGGACAATAGCTTTGGATCAGGATATTCTTTACATATTCTTTACATATTCTTTACATATTCTTTACATATTCTTTACATATTCTTTACATTTTTTAAGTAAATTTTATTTTATATTGCAAGACATTTATAGGCTTTTATTTTTGAATTGTAGGTATATCGTAATTTATTTACTTATTCGCTTGTTATATAAATTTATCTTCTCTTAATTAGGTCAAAAGGACACATGTTGATAGCAGTTTATATTAAACTGAAATGTACATATCCTTTTAAAAAATTCATAATACATACATACATACATACATGGTGAACAAAGGTAAATGTCTAAAACCAAAGCATGTGATGTTGCTGTTCACAGTAAAGTCTCTCACCATAATGTGGAAGTTGCAAAGATTCTCAATCGCTTGGGACATGGAGTGTCATATTCTAAGACTTTAGAAATTGATATTGCATTTGCGCGGTGCAAAAGATAGCAGCTCAGTCAACGAGAGGATTTCTTCTTCCAGAGCAATTATATCCTCATATTCAAGTGTAATTGGTGTACGCTCACTGGACCAGATACATCTCATCGAGTTAATGGAATAGTTATTCAGAAGAAAGTCATTGGCCCACAACGGATGCATGCAGACGTGAGAGCAGTTCCGGGGAAAACGCACCAAAGAAGCCTAAGTGTTGAGAAATTTGAGTTGCCTGTCTACCACGCTGGAATTAGGTCTGAGCCACCATATCTATCTTCGTCAACTGGCATCTCCGTCAACTCAAAATTGCTTCCTTGAAAACTATGACGTGGGTGGTAGCCCGGATAACGAATCAGCAGAGTCAGTGCATAAGTAGTTGGACTGGCTTTAACATTCAAGCAAGAAGTGAAGTTAATGTTGTCAAGGACACAGTTGGATATCTACCCACAATCGATGCCCCAGCAACATCAATGTCAACCGTTTATGAAATCTTGTGTCAGGCAGTGAGAATTAAGGAGGTGGTGTGCCTTCAGAGCATCATTGTGATCTTTGACCAAGCCGTATATGCTAAAGCTGTTCAAATAGTCTGGAAGCACAGCGATATGTTTAAAAGTATTGTTATACGCCTTGGAGCATTCCATACAACATGCACGCTGCTTGCCATCATTGGAAAACAATTTGGTGATGCAGGTCTGAGAGACATATGAATTGAATCTAGCGTGATAGCAGAGGGATCAGTCAATGGTGTTCTAAATGGTAAGCAATATAACCGTGCAGTTAGATTCCATAAGCTAATGTATGAATCCTGCATGAAATTAATCTTGGAAATCTTCATTTTTTGGATTGAAACATGTGATGAATCAAAGAGAGACATATTGGAACAGTTCCTTTCATCTGCTGGCGACGTTTGGAAGCACGGATTAAATATTGAGATGTATCAAACCATTCTCGAGAGTGAGTCTCTTGCTCATGTCGATGTTCGGTTTCAGCAATACATAGATGCTCTTAGATGCAAAAATGGGACTATGTCTCAGTTTTGGATGATATACATAGATCTGGTTACCGTGCTGCTGAGTCTTATAAGGGCATCTAGAGAGGGTGATTGGATTTTGCATCTGACTTCAATAGAAGAAATCATTCTGTGGTGCTTTGCATATGACCATACCAATTATGCACGATATCTACCGTGGTATCTCCGAAGCATGAAAATTCTGTCCACGACACATCGTGAAGTTGAGCAATACCTCAAAGCTGTTGGGTTTTCGATGCAGATGAGTGATCAAAATACATTTGGAAAAATACCCATGGACCAGACAATAGAGGAGACTGTGAACAAGGACACCCAAACTCCTGGAGGAACCAAAGGTTTCAGTTTACGGAAAGGTGAATCTAATAAATATTGATTAGGCATTACTACTTACAAGCCAGACATCTTTGTAGTCAACTTTCTGCTACATTTGAAATTCTTATTCCTATTTTTATTATTTCAATTTAGGTTGTGTTGCAAGGTACTATATAACTGCTGATTATCGATCCTCATGTGTACGGAGCTTAAGAGAAATGATCGATCTTTATCGAGCTGCCACCTCATATCCATATTTCAGCAAGAATCGAATCAACAAAGACGAGGAGGATGTTAAGTGGATGTTAAGTTTTGACTTGTGCCAGGTAACAAGTCAAAAATGTGAAAAATTAGGCCGACTAGTCCATTGTTGTTCGATTTAGCTGTATTCTACGCTATTCTAAAGACTTGTGGAATTTGTTTTCTCAGCTTCTGATCTTGTTACATTGGTTTGCTCGACTTCATTGCTTGCTAAAGGCATGTTCCTTGAACGGCAAAATGTAATAAAAAAGTAAAGTATTGAATCAAACAGTGGATTACAAGAGAAAACCAGAAGGCTGATTCGGTTGAGCCATATGGCTGTATCAAAATCTTTAAAAGGATCAAGCTGATCGATAGCAAATGGAAGAACACAGCAGACAAACACGAACATCAATGCAAATGAATATATCATAACTCTTCTATTTGATTGTGCTCTTCTCTGCATTTGAATTGCCGGCTTTCCTTTAATGATAACTAGAAGAATGCTATAGAGTAGAATTAGAAGACAAATAGCTTTTTAACTTGACGCCCGCGATGCGGGCGAGCTTTTTACCTTGACACCCGCGATGCGGGTGAGTTTTTACCTTGGCACCCGCGATGCGGGTGAATATTAGTACCAGTTTAGCCTTGGAAAGACAAGATACCACTCAGCTGCTTTTTAACTTGCTGCCTTTTAACTTGCAGCCTTCTTAACTTTCGCTAGAGTCCGGGGAGGTTGTGGGATGCCATTGGGAGCTAACCTCCCCGGACTCTAGCGAAAGTTCAGAAGGCTGCAAGTTAAAAGGCAGCAAGTTAAAAGGCAGCTGAGTGGTATCTTGTCTTTCCAAGGCTAAACTGGTACTAATATTAACCCGCATCGCGGGTGTCAAGGTAAAAACTCACCCGCATCGCGGGCGTCAAGTTAAAAATCTAGTCTACTTGTAATGGTAAACACATAAGAGAATTGATAAAAGGATATTAAACTGTGGACAAAAAAAGAACATTATCATCATCATCATCACCATAGTTATCATCATCGTCAAAATTATCATTATCGCCATCATCAACTATAACATTATAATCACCATTAGAATCATCATCATCATTACCATATTCATAATCATCATCATTACCATCTACATAATCATCACGATCATCATAATCATCATCATCATCATGCCAACAAAATCATAATAATAATAATAATCATCATCATCATCATCATCACAATCATCATTATCTTCATGTCATCAAAATCATCATCATCATCATCATCATTAAAATATGAAAGCTGAAGGTCAAATATAAGCCAAGTTGTATAAAACAAAACCTTGGGTGGGATAGTGAGCCAGTGAGTGACGGAGGTTAAGGGTTCTCTGACTGCGTTCCATCCACTTGAATTCTAATGCTACGCTTCTATGCCCTGTCTGCACTCGAAAATCCTATTATTAACAGCCTACATAAAATTCAAACAGTTCGATGGTAAATTCTTAATGACATTTTTTGCTACCAAATTTCCCGATCTACTGAGAATATTCCAAACGCTTTTGTGTAAACTTATGAGGCAAAATTAGTAGAATTACTGCTGCGTAAATTCGAAAATCCTATCCGTATCTCATAGCAGACTTTAATTTTAAATGTCCTTCATGAACAATAAATATCTTTTCATTTCGATTTTCATTTTGTGTGTTAGTGTTCTGAATTTTCAAAGGAACATTCAACTTGAAAGCCGAAAAATTTATGGCCTCTTAGTAGTGTTTCATATTCATTCAAACAGTAAAACACAAAGTTTAGTGTGGCGATTTATGAAAATAATCAAAGCAACAACTCTTCCTGAAAACGGAAAGAATAAGTAAAATTCCAAAATGAATTACAGTCTCCTATTGTCCTTTGACGTCCTTTGACCCCTGAAAACGTGAAAACGTACTTACAAAAAACGCGAAACAACCCAAAATTGCCCACAACCAGCCAAAAGCACTCAAAATGAACCATAACTTGATGAAAAGCACCCAAAACCACCCTGAAATGTCCAATTCACCTGTAATCATCTATTAAGTAGCAGAAAATCCTTGAAAAATCACCAGAAACTCTCATGTTTTTTGAAATTTCATTCTTAACTCTTAAAATTCTACTTTCGTCTTGGGACTTTTGTTGACATAAAAAGCTTTTACATCGCTGGAGTGGGAAAAGCCTTTTTTGTTCACAACAGTAATGTAGTATTGTATTTGAGCGTGAAGTTGAGAGATAAGACACAATCGCACGCTGCCAATAAATATACCGTTGGGAAAGGTATCCATTGTCTGGAAAGCGTATTTCATTTTAATATCTCAAAATATCTTGTAAGAAAGACTACATGACAACTAAATCGTAGTAATGTAATCGTGGAGGCTCTTTTACGACCAAAATGTCACCATTTGTATTTGTGGTCCTGCGATAATCGTACGAAAAGAAATTCTCACGTCTCACGATTTTGCGATAGTCGCACGACAGTTAAGATTCTGTATGGAATCCAGGCTTTTGAAGCCACAAGTCATTGAATAAACCCCTGAGAGTTGCACGCAAAAGATTCAATGTGCGTGTAGTGAAAGGAACATAATAGATGGCCGCAATCAATACCAAAACTTGTTGAAGTCGAGATAAAATCGAAGTTTTCATCAACTTGCACTTCTCAAATCATTTAGAAAAATACGGCATGCACTACCTGGGCAGAAAGGGCGTCGATCAAAAAAAGAACCACGTTTCTAGGTGGCCCAGGGAAAGAGCCTTTGTTGTGTAATCGAAGAATGGACCACAACAAAAGGGCAACCTAATTTGCATTTAAGGAGTTTATTAGAAGATGTCAAGGTAAAAACTCACCCGCATCGCGGGTGTCAAGGTAAAAGCTCGCCCGCATCGCGGGCGTCAAGTTAAAAAGCTAGTCTACTTTAATGGTACAGTAAACACATAAGTGAATTGATAAAAGGGTATTAAATTCTGGACAAAATAAGAACATCCTGAGCGTCATAATGATAACAAATTTATAGCAGTAGACTCTGCGAGAAATCGTTTCTCTCCATGGAACCAAAATATTTATTCCATAGCATAGCCGTTGTCATCTTCATAATTATCATCATCACCATCATCATCATCATCATCATCATCATCATCACCATCATCATCATCATCATCATCATCATCATCATCATCATCATCAAATTTCATCATGCCATCAAAATCATAATGATAATAATTATAATAATCATCATCATCACAACCATCATTATCTTCATAACATCAACATCATAATCATCATCATCATTATAATATGAAAGTTGAAGGTCAAATATAAGCCATACTTTATAAAACAAAACCTTGCATGGGATAGTGACCCAATGAGTCACGGAGGTTAAGGGTATTTCTGACTGTGTTCCACCAACTTGAATTCTAATGCAACAAAGCGTTTTTACGCCCTGTCTCAGTCGAAAGAAAATCCTATTATTAACAGCCTATAAATGAAAGTCAAACAGTTCGATGGTAAATGCTCAATGAAATTTTTGCCACCGAATTTTCAGATCTACTGAGAATATTCCAAACGATTTTGTGTCAACTTAAGACGCAAAATTTACTATTACTGCTGCGTACATTCCAAAATCCTATCCCTATCTCGCCGCAAACTTCAATTCTAAATGTCCTTCAAAAAAAATAAATATCTCACTATATCGGAACGATTTTCATTTTGTGTGTTTGCGCTTTGAATTTTCAAAGGAACATTCAACTGGTAAACTTTAAAACTCATGGCCTCTTAATAGTGTTTCGCATGCATTGTAACAGTAAAACACAAAGTTTAGCGTGGCGATTTCTGGAAGTAATCAAAGCAAGAACTCATCTTGAAAACGTAAAGAATATGAGTAAGATTCTAAAATAAATTACAGTCACCTACTGACCCCTGAAAACGTGATAATGTACTTACTGAAAACGCGAGACAACCCAAAATTGCCCAAAACCAGCCAAAAGCACTCAAAACGAACTATAACTTGATGAACAGCACCCAAAACCACCCAGAAATGTCCAATTTACCTCGAATCATTTATTTAGTGGCAGAAAATCCTTGAAAAATTACCAGAAATTCTTATGTTCTTTGAAATTTCATTCTTAGCTCTAAAATTCTACTTTCGTCTTGGGACTTTTGTTGACATAAAAAGCTGTTAAATCGCTGCAGTCGAAAAAGCCTGTTTTGTTCACAACAGTTTTAGTATTGTACTTGAGCGTGAAGTTGAGAGATAAGACACAGTCGCACGCTGCCAATAAATATACCGTTGGGAAGGGTATCCATTGTCTGGAAAGCATGTTTCATTTTGATATCTCAAAATATCTTGTAAGAAAGACTCATCACAACTAAATCGTAGTAAATAATCGTGAAGGCTCTGCCACGACCAAAATGTCACCATTTGTATTTATGGTCGTGAGATAATCGTACGAAAGGAAATTCTCACGCCTCACGATTGTGCGATAGTCGTACGACAGTTAAGATTTCATATGGAATCCAGGCTTTTAAAGCCGCAAGTCATTGAATAAACCCCTGAGAGTTGCACGCAAAAGATTCAATGTACGTGTGATGAAAAGAACATAATAGATGGCCGCCATCAAAATCAAAACTTGTTTGAGCGGAGAGAAAGTCGAAATTTTAACCAACTTATAGGTTTCAAAACGCTTAGCAAAATCTTTAAACAGTGTCCGGCCAGAAACGGGATCGATTAAAGAAAAAAGCGCATCTCTAGGTGGCCTAGGGAAAAAGCCTTTCCTGTTGAATCGAACAAAGGGCCATAACAATGGGGCAACCTGATTTGCATTTAAGCATATTAGTAATATAGGACAAATGGTTAAAATCATAATGTAGCCCCTTGCAGTAGCAGCAGTCATTGATGTGCCAAAAGCAAAGGCAGTCGAAATTCCAACAGATATTATCCATATACATAATATCAGAATAATGAAACGACGTCTACTTAGCAGTCTCTTCACTCGTAATGGAAAAGCAACAGCACAAATTCGTTGTACTGCAATGAAGATCGCATGGAAGAATGAAGCAAACACTGAAAAAACGCTGGGCATTGTTACGAACATAAAACTCTTGCTAAGAGCAAAAGCTATCCATTTCTCAGGGAAAAGCATGAAGACATATTGTGAAAAAAAGGTCCTTGAAAATAGTAGATCACTCATGCTAAGGCTAAGAACAACCAAATCAAATGTCGTTCGTTTCTTCTTGCGACATAAACATCCAATTTGAGTAGCATTGGCTATAATTCCTAATGCAGTGATTGCAATCAATATCTTGAGAATTACGGCCTGTTGGAGTTTTTGTCGAGCTTCATCGGGATTATTGAATCCGAAATCGAAGTCTGTACTGTTGAACGAATACGAATCATTATACCAAAGGACTTTGTCACTGAAAGCTGCCATATAAAATATTAATACTCAAATCTGAACTGTAGGAAAAATATAAACGATTGAAAGTAAATCATATATACATTTCATTTCTATCAGAAAATCAGCGTACGGCACCCAAAAAAGCTTCAATTCGTCTCTTTAAATTGATTCAAGTGACATTAAACAAAATGTGATAAAATGCTCCAAAAGCTCGTGGACGTCTTGCGAAAATAATAAAAAACCGCGAAGCTTCAAGGAACGTAAGCTGCCACCCGCATAAACAGCTGCGGCAAAGTATTCAACAAAATCAAAATTATATCAGCTGCGTTGAGTGGTTTTCATTAAATTAATTTGTTTAATTAATTAAGTTGTTTGGATAAGAACCTGACCAATTCTAAAATCTTTGAAATGCTGCTAGATCAATAGAATTATTATCGTGTCAAAAGATAGAAATTCCCAATGTTATGAGAGAGATTATTTGATTCTGGTCATACACAAAATTACCCTATTCAACCATCAAATTTAATTCCCAATGAATTTTTTTGAATCTTTTGAACAAACTTGGTTATTTCAACTGAATTTGGAAAAACTGTTAAAAAATCTCTATTACTAAACTCCTTAAATGCAAATTAGGTTGCCCCTTTGTTGTGGCCCATTGTTCGATTGTGCACGAAAGGCTTTTTCCCTGGGCCACCTAGAAATGCGATTCCTTTTTTGATCAAAGCCCTTTCTGCCGAGGTAGTGCATGCGCTATTTCTCTAAATGTTTTGAGAACCAAAAGATAGTTAAAATTTCGATTTTATCTCGGCCTCAACAAGTTTTGGTTTTGTTTGCGGCCATCTATTATGTTCCTTTCACTACACGTACATTGAATCTTTTGCGTGAAACTCTCAGGGGTTTATTCAATGACTTGCGGCTTTAAAAGCCTGGATTCCATACAAAATCTTAACTGTCGTGCGACTATCGCACAATCGTGAGACGACAGAAATTCTTTTCGTACGATTATCGCAAGACCATAAATACAAATGGTGACATTTTGGTCGTAGCAGAGCCTTCACGATTACATTATTACGATTTAGTTGTGATGAAGTCTTTCTTACAAGATTTTTTGAGATATCAAAATGAAACACGCTTTACAGAAAATGGATACCTTTCCCAACGGTATATTTATTGTCAGCGTGCGATTGTGTCTCATCTCTCAACTTCACGCTCAAATACAATACTACATTACTGTTGTGAGCAAAAAAGGCTTTTCCGACTCCAGCGATTTAAAAGCTTTTTATGTCAACAAAAGTCCCAAGAAGAAAGTAAAATTTTAAAGAGTTAAGAATGAAATTTGAAAGAACATGAGAGTTTCTGGTGATTTTTCAAGGATTTTCTGCCACTTAATAGATGATTCCAGGTGAATTGGATATTGCTGGGTGGTTTTGGGCGCCTTTTATCAAGTTATGGTTCGTTTTTAGTGCTTTTAGCTGGTTTTTTGGCAATTTTGGGTTGTTTCGCGTGTTTGGTAAGTACGTTTTCACGTTTTCAGGGGTCAAAGGATGTCAAAGGACTCTAGGAGACTGTTATTCATTTTGGAATTTTACTCATATTCTTTCCGTTTTCAAGAAGAGTTCTTGCTTTAATTATTTCCCTAAATCGCCAGGCTAAACTTTGTGTTTAACTGTTTCAATGCATACGAAACACTACAAAGAGGCCATAAATTTTTCGGGTTTCAAGTTGAATGTTCCTTTGAAAATTCAGAGCACAAACACACAAAATGAAAATCGTTCCGATAAAGTGAGATATTTATTGTTCATGAAGGACATTTAAATTTAAAGTCTGCGATGAGATACGGATAGGATTTTCGAATTTACGCAGCAGTAATACTACTAATTTTGCGTCTTAAGTTGACACAAAAGCGTTTGGAATATTCTCAGTAGATCGGGAAATTTGGTAGCAAAAAATGTCATTAAGAATTTACCATCGAACTGTTTGAATTTTATGTAGGCTGTTAATAATAGGATTTTCGAGTGCAGACAGGGCATAGAAGCGTAGCATTAGAATTCAAGTGGATGGAACGCAGTCAGAGAACCCTTAACCTCCGTCACTCACTGGCTCACTATCCCACCCAAGGTTTTGTTTTATACAACTTGGCTTATATTTGACCTTCAGCTTTCATATTATAATGATGATGATGATGATGATTTTTATAACATGAAGATAATGATGATTATGATGATGATGATGATTATTATTATTATTATTATTATGATTTTGTTGGCATGATGATGATGATGATTATGATGATCTGATGAAGATTATGATTATGATGATGATGATTATGAAGATGGTAATGATGATGATGATGTTATAGTTGATGATGGTGATAATGATAATTTTGACGGTGATGATAACTATGATGATGATGATGATGGTAATGTTCTTTTTTTGTCCACAGTTTAATACCCTTCTATCAATTCTCTTATTTGTTTACAATTACAAGTATACTAGCTTTTTAACTTGACGCCCGCGATGCGGGCGAGCTTTTTACCTTGGCACCCGCGATGCGGGTGAGTTTTTACCTTGACACCCGCGATGCGGGTGAGCATTAGTACCAGATTAGCCTTGGAAAGACAAGATACCACTCAGCTGCCTTTTAACTTGCTGCCTTTTAACTTGCAGCCTTCTGAACTTTCGCTAGAGTCCGGGGAGGTAGCTCCCCATGGCATCCCACAACCTCCCCGGACTCTAGCGAAAGTTCAGAAGGCTGCAAGTTAAAAGGCAGCAAGTTAAAAGGCAGCTGAGTGGTATCTTGTCTTTCCAAGGCTAAACTGGTACTAATGCTCAACCGCATCGCGGGTGTCAAGGTAAATCTAAGCTAATTTGCTTGTGGCCCTATTGAAAAAAATCTATTTTTTTTTTTCATTTGAAAGCTGTATTGCGAGCAATTATTTGTTACTCTTTTGTTTTTCATCTTCCACTCTTTGTTCAGCAACAAATTTTGTTTCATGTCCATGTCTTGCTGTCTTTAATCATTGCCAGAAAAAGCCTCTGTTTAAGAAATCGTTTTTTCATTGAATTCGCTGCAGTTTGTTAAGGATTTCTAGGGACTTGTAATATGGGTTCCTGTGGATACGTGGGGATGCGATGAAATTTGTAAAAAGCAAAATATTTTTTGAATTTTTTGTTTTCCTAGTCATTTAACATCCATAAAACGCGAAATTATATTTTAAACTCTATGTTTTGTGTAAAGCGAGTCTTGGTTATACTATGAAATTGGCCAGCAATAAATGTCACAGATAGTGCAGCATATGTCCAAGATTACTCTTCGATGCCTAATTGCCATCCCCTCGCTTATTAATTTTTGAAAATTTTCCAACCCCCCTCTCCCCGCTCTTATTAGGAACCTCCGCTAATTAAGATTTGCATTAAACATTATATTGATGTTTCTTATTTAGTCTGCTTGGACCTTCTAAGCGTGAGGTTTCACATTTACTCTCTATTATTCGTTAGAAATTTTTATTTTCATGCCTTCTAAGTACTATAAGGCCCGTTCGCGCTTTCTTTCAGCAATTTCAAGCCAATACTTGTCAAGTAATTTCCGACCCCCCGTTTATTCCAACCCCCCGCCAATTAAATTTTGTTCTAAGTTCCAGCCCTTGTCTATTACGACCCCCTTCGAGAAATTAGGCACATAAGAGTATGGATTGACTGCCAGAGATTGTGAAACTAATATCACAAATTGTATGGCCAATACCACAAATTATGAGGTCAATATCACAAATTGTGCGGTCAATATCACAAATTATGAGGTCAATATCACAAAATGTGCAGGCAATATGACAGATTGTCTACCAAATGTCACAGATGTATACCAAATGTCACAGATGTAGCAGCAAAGGCAAATATCTTAGATTGTGCATCCAATTTCACAACATATGCATCCAATATCACAGCTAGTCAAGCCAATATATCTAATTATGCAGCCAATGTCAGAGTTTGTGCCCCCCTATGTCACAGACTCTGCGCAAATATCAGAAAGATCTAATATTGTGCAGCACGCATCACTGTTTGTGCCGAAAATATCAAACTTTGCAACAAATCTCACACCTTGAGCAATAAATGTCACAGGTTGTGCAGATTGTTCTGCGAATTTCAAAGATTGTGCAACAATGCAACTAATGTCAAAGCTTCTGCAACCAATGTCAAAGATTGTGCGACAAATGTCACAAATTGTGCAGCCAATGTTAGACATTGTGCAACCAAAAGTCAAATTTTGCAGAGTCAATGTCAAACTTTGTAGCAAATCTTACAGATCAGAACCTATTTCTCGGATTGCACAGCAAATGTCACTGATTATGCAGCAACTGTTACAGATTGTGCAGCAACTGTCACAAATTGTGCAGCAGCTGTCAAAGATTATGCAGAAAATGTCACAAATTTTGGAACAGATGTCCTAAATCATGCAACATCACAGATTGTAAGCAACTTTTATAGATTGCGTAGTATATGTGAAATATTATGCGGCAATTGTGACAAATTATGAGACCAATATCACATATTGTGCAGACAATACCACAGATTGTCGGCAAATGAATGACAAAGATGATGCAGCAAATGCCACAGATGGGGAAGCCAATATCACAGAAGGTGTAGCCAATGTCAATGTTTGTACAGCGAATGTCACATTTTAAATAGCCAGTTTTACAGATTGGTCAGGCAAAGAACGTCAAAGCAGAGGCGGATCCAGACTGGTGCGACCGGTGCTCAAGCACCAGTCAGATTTTATAATCATTATAACAAAAAAGTTTGGTATTATATCAGCTGATTTCTTATTTACTTGAAATGTTCTTTCCACGAAAATTATTCATCACGCCCCTTTGATTCTTCTTTGTTGTCATAATTGACCTAAATTTCCCTTCTTTGCGCTCTGTTCTATCAATGGATCACTGATTTCCAATGAGTCAATGACGTGTTCACTTTTGATGTATTCGGGGAAAATGCGGACCAGTTTTGTCAGAATGGCAAGGAAAAGCAGAATTGATTTGTACAGAGATACGTCATTAAAACCTTGAGCACCAGTGACCCGCATTTTTATAGTAGTAAAATGAACTTCCACTGGTGCTCAACGTCACTTCCACTGGTGCTGAAGAGAATCAACCAATTAAAATGCAAGGCTCACTGGTGCTCAACGTCACACTGAAAAGCAACGTCGTCGTCACTGTGTTGGCGATAAAAGATGGAATAGAATTGTCACACATTCGCCATCTAGCTATGGAGGGTGATTATCTAGCACGAGTTGCGTCAATTCTCAAAGAGAAGTCATTTACCGAGGAAGAGAGAAGAATTCGATTGATTAGTATTAGAACTTTAGTAATAAATAATGTAAATAGTGTAAATAGATATAACAAAACGTGTACAGACAGAAGAGGCAACAGGAAGAATTTAGGCCTAATTCGACAAGATGACTTTGCAGTATTACAGCTCCCTAAGAATGAAACAGACAGAAGAGCACCTGCTGACATATTTCCCGCCAGGTCTGTATCTAAAAATTCGTTTGATCACATAAATGCATTAAGTAAGAAGCATAAAGTAGGCCTAAAATATTTCATTTCTAAAACAAGAAAGTTTGGCCTAATTTTTGTGAGGCCAGCTAGGCCTTCACAGTCATATATATATGAGTCAATCCTGTTTTGAAATTGGCATGCAGCAAATTTCAGGTGGAGAAAACTGGGAAAATTATGCCAGTTGGTGCCAGAAACATGCAACAAAGCTCTTTGTACTTGTTTCATAATTCATACATGCATTTTACAGAAAACAAAAAGCAATGCAATTTTTATTAAGAGTTTCTTTGACATAAGAACTGCATGTAGTTATTTTCAATTTATTCAAGGTGTATTGATACAGTAGATAAAATTTTGGTTGGTAGACATAATTACATTCTCAGTCAGTGGAGCATTGAGACAAAAATTCAATGTAATAAACTATTTGAATGACCAGTTTTTATGATAACATATCCTAAGATAATTGAAATTTGTGATGAGTTTAATACATATTCAAAGATGTACAGTGACACACCTATCACCCTGACTTCTTTTATTTCCCTCATGGAAAATATTTCTTCCCATGGAAAGGGCTTTTACTGTAATTATGGACTTCCTTTGATATTACAATCAATACAACACTCTTACCACTGATGAATGTTTTGAAAACTTCCATCCTTTTCTTCTTTATGCTGTTGTTACTGATGGGGTACATTGTCACAATTTATGCTTTTTTGAACCAATGCTAACACAATGTCATATTTACAGTGCAAAAAAGTTGATTAAACTCTTGTGATTCCTTTCATAGAACAAATGGGCAAGGAAATTGTTTGTTTAATGCTTGTTCAATTGCATTGATTGGTAACGAAACAATTGCAAAAAGTCTTAGATGTCTTACTGCTATCGAGCTCTACATGAATGGCAATTTCTATGCTTATCATCCGTTAATCGAAGCCCAACATTCTAAAGGGGCTTTCAAGAGTATCAACAATGCATTTTCAATGTGCTTGTCTGATGCTGCCCTAGTTGCTTCTGGAGGAAAGGATCATCTTCTTGCCATCTGCTCTGAAGCAACTCAAATTTCTAAGAATTACCAGCCTTCTTCATTTGTCTGCGAAATGGCACTTGCTTCTGTTATTGGTCGGCCCATTGAAGCTTACTATCCCATTGAGAATGCAAATGATTTGGAAGAGCACCAAGAAAGGAATAGTCTTGAAGTTATGTTTAATTGCACCATCAGCCCTAGAAATAAAAGTTTGCCAGAAAGTTGTAAAATTCACTTACTCAGATGTGCAGAACTCCCCTTAGATTTCATGAAAACCAGAAAAATTCCAGAATGTAAAAATCATTTTGTGCCTTTAGTGCCTACATTGCCTCCATATGGATCATCAGATGATGACTTTGAACCTGTGACACTCCTTCCTGAAATTGCTGATGAGAGCCACTACTATCAACAACTTTCTGAATTATCTCCTCAAGCAAGCTCCTCTTTTTCAACAATATCAGCATCTACTTCTTCTTTACCAGCTCATGTAAACCCCGCTCAACCATATAAATCTATAGCTGGGACTTCAAAACGTAAGCAGCTCAAAATGGATAGCTTTATCCGCTGTAAGCAACGTCAGAGCACAGAAAGCATGTCTGAAGCACTGTCTGCCTCCAACCTGGATTTACAGGAGAAGATCTATTTTGCCGGGCCTTTGCAGGTATCATCGTCTGGTGAGTCAGGGCTCTTTCCTGAACCGACACCAGTAGTTGATCTTCCTGATCTTGCTGTTGATTTGAGCAGATCTGCTGCAAAGGTTGATCTTGATGAAGTCTCCCCCTCTTCCATGCATATACCTAATGCACCTCTCAATGATATTGGAAATTTTTACAAGTCGGTGCCTAAGTTAAGTGAAGACCAAAAATATGAACTTCTTTCGAATTGCTGGAAACCGGAGAGCAACTTTAAGTTTCCAACTAACTCAAACGGCCGAAAATTTCAGTACAAATGGCTATCCATGTTTCCATGGCTAGCTTATTCTTCTGTACTTGATGGTGCATTCTGCATAAACTGCGTTCTGTTCGGTGGAGAAAGCTCCCACAATGCTTCGAAGTTGCAGTTTCTTTTTAAAGACCCTCTGACCAGATGGTCCAACGCGCTTGAAAGATTACGAAGTCACGCTGAAAACTCCCGCATTCATTCCACTGCGACCTTGAAGGCTTCCCAATACCGTCGGGTTATGCAAAACCCAGCCGAGTCTATCGATCTTCAAATGAATAACATGGTTTCCGAGCAAGTTCGAGAAAATAGAGAAAAACTGAAGCCCATCGTAGCGGCGATTGCTGTGCTCGGTCGTCAAAATATAGCACTGCGTGGCCATAGAGATGACTCTGAATACCTTGAGATGGATGGCAACAATCCAGGTAATTTGCAAGAAGTCCTTGAACTGATGGCAAAGTTTGGAGATAACAAACTGTTTAAAGATTTTCTTTTTTCTGCTCCCAAAAATGCAACTTACCGTTCGAAAACTACGCAAAACGAAATAATCAGTATATGTGGGGAATATATTCGTAACATTATAGTTGACGAAGTGAGAAATGCCAGATTTTTTGCAATCTTAGCTGACGAGGCTGCAGACATTAGCAATGTTGAGCAAATGGCTCTTGTTTTACGTTTTGTCGACAAAAGGTGCAACATCCGTGAAGATTTCATTGGTTTTGTACCTTGTAGCGAAGGATTAACGGGCGAAGCCTTGTCAAAAACTATTGTTGAGTCTGTAGCGACGTTGGGGTTGTGTATGGATGATTGCAGAGGTCAGGGGTACGATGGAGCAGGAAACATGGCCGGGAAATGTTCGGGTGCAGCTGTGAGAATCCAGCGATCTTATCCACAAGCAACTTATGTGCATTGCGGCTCACACCGTCTCAATCTTTGCGTTGCTTCCGCTTGCACAATTCCAGTAGTACGCAACATGATGGGACATATCAGGGTTGTGTCTGAATTTTTCAACGTCCATCCAAAGCGACACGCCCTATTGGTCGATAAGATCAAACTGCTACTGCCTGAAGTGCGTCATTCTCGTTTGACCGATGTCTGCCGCACGAGATGGGTAGCAAGAATAGATGGCATGGAGATTTTTATCGAGCTCTTTTTAGCGATCATAAATGCTCTCGAAGACGTCAAAGATAATGCGAACCAATCGTGGAATCATGAATCGATTCGGGATGCTTCTGCTCTATTCCACTCCACGATTGCGTTTGACTTCATTGTATCACTAGTAGTGGTCTCAAGGTGCCTGCAAATAACGAGGCCTCTTACTAAACAATTGCAAGCTCCTGAGCTGGATTTTCTTAAGTGCACCGAGAAAGTGTCTCTTCTTTTTGTAATGATCACGAGATTCCGTGAAGAGATAGCTCTTCGACACGGTTCTTGGTACGAAGAGGCTGTTTCCCTTGCAGAAACAGTGGGAACAACTCCCAGAAAACCAAGGACGGTCTCCATTCAAAAGCATCGAAGCAATGTGCCAGCAGATTCTGTCAGTGAATACTATCGTCGAACTGTGTCTATCCCATTTCTCGACCATCTGCTGTCCGAAATTTCTAATCGGTTTAGCGACCGCAATGTCAGCACACTCAATGGCTTCGTTGGTTTGCCAGCTGAAGTTGTTTGCGCCGGAAACTGGAAGGAGAAGTTTAAGAATTACCTTTCTCTGTATCAGAATGATCTTCCAGAGCCAGAGTATCTGGATACTGAGCTTGACATGTGGCAGGAAGCATGGCAAAGGTATGAAGGTACTCCTCCATCCAGCGTACGGTCACTTCTTCCGATGATCGACAGAATGACATTTCCCAATATATATGTTGGGTTTCAAATTCTTGCAACCTTGCCTGTCACTTCTTGTTCTTGCGAACGGTCTATATCCGTTTTGCGTCGACTTAAAACATATTTACGGAGTACCATGAAACAAGACAGGCTAACAGCTTTGGCCCTTCTTCATGCCCACCGAGAAATCCAGATGGATATTGAAAAAATAATTGACATTTTTGCAAGAAAACATCCACGCAGAATGAAACTTACTGATATTTTGTATGGCGACCCTTCTGAATAACTTGCGTCAAGAACAGACTCAATATTTAGCCATTATTTCTTTTAGAGTTGAGACAATCGAACAAAAATTATTGCCGTCTTAGTAAAATCTAAAGCTTATTATGTTTTATTATGTTCAGTTTTTGCTGTTCCAAGACGAAAAGAGTGTCTTTGCTAGAACTGATCCAATCTTACCCTATAAAAATAGACAAATGCTTATGCCACGCCCATTATTGCAAGCCACCACACCCATTATAATAACCCGACCACACCCTTTGCCACGCCCTTTTTGTTTTTGAGCACCAGTCAGATTTAGGGCTAGATCCGCCCCTGCGTCAAAGATTCTCGTGCACATCTCGCAGATTGAGCAACAAATGTTAAGATTGTGAAGTGTATGTCACAGATGGTGCATTCAATATCACCAATTAAGCACCAATATTAAATAATTTTAGCCAATGTCACAGACTGCGTTGCAAATTCAATGTCACCAATTTTTCAGCCAGCGTTAGAGATTGTGCTGCCAAAGTCAAATTTTGCAGCAAAGCTCACAGATTTCGACAAATTTTTCAGATTATGTAGCAAATGTCACATATTATACAGCAAATGTCACAGATTTTGCAGCCAATGTCAGAAATCGTGGAAAAAATATCAGAGGTTATGCAGCCAATGTCACAGATTATAAAGCAGCTTTTATAGATTGTGCAAAAAATGTAGCAGATTTTTTGGCAAATGCAACAGATTGTGTTCCCCTCACGACAACCGTGATGCCTTCCAACGTCTTTCATGATATTTCACTATAATAATCGTGCTATCCCCCATTCGTACTAAATATCTGCCACGTTCTCAAAAATGCGTTCCCGCAGCAATTATAATATCCCACCACAGGCATAATTTTGTCCTCCAATCGTACTGAAGATTCGCAACAGTAATCATGATTTAAGGTCACCGTAGTGAATATCCTCCACTCCATTTAGAGATGCATCCCATACAATCATGGTACCCCTCTAGCGCATTGAATATCCCCAACATACTGCACATCCCCTACCATCCTGAAGACACCGTGGAAGACAGCACTTACAAGGGTGGTAATAGACACCGCGGAACATGGGCATGAAACAAAACTTGTTGCTGAGCAAAAGTGAGCAAGATGAGAAAAGAAAGGATAGCGTAGGTGTAGTTTAGAATTTATGTTGTTGCAGTTTTATCCCTATAAACTTGAGCTAACCAAGTTGGTTCAAATGATTAGGAAAAAAACGATTGAAAAGAAATTGGTTGGTTGAATTGAGTTGACGCAGGATTTGGTCTTCTAAAAGGAACATTATACACGCCCAAAGGAAGATACTATTCCTCCAGATAGCTATTCTGAAACAATTAGGATGTCAACCTTTCAATGCCTTTATTATCTTATTATATTTATTATATATACATCAAATATATAAAAAGGAATGTATAAAATTTTGTTTTGGAATTGAGTGGAATTGTTGAAGTTTGGATTTGTTTGTCAAAGGAAGCAGGTTGAATCAGAGCATTGTCAAAACCACTTCTAATTCCAAGACAAGAATAGTCTTGTTGCACAGGTTTTACAACTAGTCAGGTTGATGCCATGTTGACATTCAAACATGCGTTCATTTAAATGAAAAGAACTGCGTGCAGCTGATACCATCGTCATTGTATACGCTGAATACTTTTTTGCGGGTGTTTGGGTTTATGCAGGTGCTAGATTTCAAGTTCTCTCGTGTCTTTATCATGTCATTCTACTCAGTCATTTGAAAGCTTGTAGACCATCCTATGATATTTCATTTTGCTTAAAAGTCACCTAAGTCAAGTTAAAGAGACGAATTGAAGCGTTCTCGTACGTCATGACATGATTATTTGATGAAAATGGAAACCTCTAGTCGTACATTTATGTTCAATCATACATATTCTTTTAACGGTTCAAAACTTGGTAATAATGCTTCAGCTTTTGATGACTGGTATTCTTCGTTCTATAGTTCTTCACTGAATATTACAGACTTCGATTTCGGATTGACTAATTTGGATACAAGTCTAAATCTATATCTACGAGCCGATGCAGTATTTTACAAGTTGTTGATTGCATGCACTGCATTGGGATTTATAAGCAATATTTTTCAAATTGGATGCATATGTCGCAAATGGAAAGAACGAACTACATTTAATTTAGTAGTTCTCAGCCTTAGCTTGAGTGATCTACTCATTTCATTGACTGGTCTGGCACATGGTTGCCTGTTGTTATTTCCTGAGAAATTCCAAGATTTAGGGTTGCGAGAGATATATATTGTTATGACAATTGTATTAATCCCCACCTTTTTTTCAATATTTGCTTCAGTCTTCCATGCAATCTTCATTGCAATACAACGAATTTGTGCTGTTGCTTTTCCATTTAAAGTGAAGAGACTTTTAAGCAGACGTCGATGCATTATCGCAATTTTATTTATATGGGCAATATCTGTTGGAATGTCGCTTGCGTTCGTTTTTAGCACATCAACACCAGAGACTGCTTATGATCATACTTCAATGGGCTATATTATCATTTCATCCGTTGTTCTTCTAATTCTAATCTATAGCACTCTGCTAGTTATCATCAAAAGAAAGCCAGCAATTGGAACCCAGAGAAGAGCACAAGCAAATAGAAGAGTTATGATATATTCATTTGCATTGATGTTCGTGTCTGTTTGCTGTGTTCTTCCGTTGGGCATCGATCGGCTTAATCCTTTTCATGATTTCGATACAGCAATATGGTTCGACCGAATTAGCCTTGTGCTTTTCTGTTGCAATCCACTGTTTGATTCAATGCTTTACTTTTTTATTACGTATTGCCGAGAAAAGAAAACGCCTGTAGCAAGCAATCAAATCAAAAAACAAAATATTACAAGATCAGAAGCTGAGAAAACAAACACCACAACTCAGCCTTTAGAAGAACTGCGAAATAAAACAATTCTTAGCAACAAAATAGCAACAGACCATGGAGAGTCATTGCCAAATGATGACTAATAAGATTGAATGATTTTTAAAAACTACTTCATAGATTGATGATTAACTTGTGATTCGTCTAATGTAAAAATTCGAAACCCACTTGAAAAAACTTGCAATAGCTACTTGAAAAAATTATTGTATATTACAATTCATATTTAAAAACGATTCTAAACAATTTAAAAGCGATGAAGGCTGAATGAACGAATCGAGGCTCGTAATTATTTTTTGAAAAACCTCAAGAACAAGACCTGTAACAATTACATGGCACTCAAACATTTTCATACTAAGGAAAAGTTTAAGCAATTTTGATCCTAATTTGTTGAAATATTGATTCCAGCTTCAACTAAACCAAATTGATTCTTTATAAAAAACGTCATACATTTTTTTACATTCTCCTTATAAAAAACAAGGACATTTTTGCAACAAAGACAGCATTAGAAAGTCCCACAAAGATGGGGTCCGGATTAACGCGAGCAGCAGTTAGACAAGCAATAAAGCAAGGAGGAAGAGCAGTGACAAGAAATATTAGCAAACAAGCCGTAAAGAAATTGGCATTAAAAGGAGCAAAAGCAGCTGCAAAAGGCGATCCCATAGCTGCAACTGGTTTAGGTGTTTATGGTGGCTTAAGAAAATTAGCTGGTGGGGGGAAAGGTTTGAGAAGAAAGCGTAGAAAGCGACTAAGGGGTGGGGGGAGCATATGCTTGTAAACGTTTGCGAAAGAAGAGAAAAACCCGCTAAACCGGTTTTCATCATTATGATGGCTAAAAATATAAAATGACCTAGTGATTTGAAGTAAGAGATGAAGAGGGCCTAATCAAGTCATCATTTGCTGCCCAATGTGGTTCTAACAAATGGTTGTTAGTGCTGAAAGACGCATTAAAGATGGATTAACTGTAAAATCAATGGATATTTCCCATTCAGCACTGTATCGTCTCTTGGAAATAGTTGATGAAAACATAAACGATCAATTGCAATTTCAAGGAGAAGATGTTGAAAGTCTGTTTGAGAAGAACAAAGTACATATTCAATCAAAGCAGTATTTTTGTAGGATCATACAGTTTCTAACACTATACACTGAAGAAGCATATGGTGAAGTTCTCCTGAAATACATTTTCAACAAAGCAAAAGAGTATTGTGAAAAAGGTGCAACTACAGAGATGTGGACAAATCAAATTGATGCTACTGATCACAAGCAAGATTTTATGGTACATAATGCTTTCAGATTTCTATCATACCACACTTGTTATGTCAACACCGACATGCTAGCTGAAGGGAAAGAATTGTAAGGCAGCTATTGTTGAGCGATTTAACAGAACATAAAAAGGACGAATATATAGATACTTTACAGCTCGAAATACGTTGAGGTACATTAATAATTTACAAGATTTTGTCGATTCATACAATAATATATACCACAGATCTACTGGTTCTATTCAATCAGATGGAGAGGTTATCCTCCGCAATTTGATGAGTGGGTAGCTGAAAGTCAATTGGAGACAATATGATTGATGAAGAATTTGACTTGGTTCTTCATTTGGGATTCGTTACCAATAGAATCGAATTAGTAGATTTCACAGTTGATTTACCTCACGTTTTTCAATTAAACAACAAAAGAAAATGGGAAATGGCATTTTTGAACATGACTTTACCGGATAGAGGTGAAAAATCACTGCAAGATCAATATTGGTTTTCAATAGCAAATGAGTATGTAACAGTCACGGATGAAGAGGGGAAATTAATATTTTGGGGTATATATGACTTTTTTAATGAAAAAATCCACCTTGATAAAGAAATTATTGAAACACGCGATAATACTCTAATGTATTATGAATTCAAAAGGCTTTTCAATGGCAGGTCAATGATTGATGGAAAGATACAGTTTGAAATGAAAGACGATTTGAAATCGCTGGGATATGGAACATATCAAGGTAAAACGATGAAATTTACCAGTGCATATCTCCTAAGATTTTCAAGACTTTTGGCTCATTTCCTCGGCTTGGAAGATCAAATGAATCACACTCTACCAAATGGCTCAATGTTGAAATACTTTGAATACAAGACTTCTGATAGCATAAAACCTCACCAGGCTATGTATCTGATTGTATATAAGAAGAAGGCAGGTGGCAATCCGCTAACCCGAGGAAAGATCAACTGTTTGAGTAGAATAAAGGACGGTGTTCATCTAAATGAACATACATCTATAGATATAGAATGCGATCTATTGGAAAGCAACTATCGTGGTTGTATAGAGAAAAGGCGAGTTTGAGAAAACTAACACTTTACGATACAGATATCGATACGTGTGTTAGATATTATGCTCCAAAGAATATAATTTATACGCAGTTGGAGAGGTTGCAGTTTCAACAAATTTCGATAAGATTGGTAGACGATGATTGGAATTCGATAAAATTAACATCTCTCTATTCTGCAAAGCAATATATTGGAGAAACATCAATGATAGGAAATATAGAATAACCTACTTCGAAGGAGTATTTTCCACATCGCAATGGATGGCAGCTGATGTGGCATTCACTTTGGCTTCAATGTTGCTAAAATTATAGATGATCTTGTAAAATGCAAAATTTCGCAAATTACAAGTTCTTCTGCAAAAGACATCATTGACAGAAGATAAAGAGTAACCTACTTTACTTTGGAGGAGTGTTTTTAATTGAATCAAGTGAAATATGTCTAGAAAACTTATAGAATACAAACAAGTATGATTCCTGTGTTGTCTCCTTAAAAGCTTTAAAGAATATCGGAAGGAGTTAGATCAGAACACAAGTTTTCTGTTTACCTTCGTCGCGGTGACCTGTTCCCTGTTAGGCTCTGTTCACCACCTTATAATCACATACTATGAAGCACTGGTGGAATTTTTTTGAGGTAGTGAGCATAAACATACAGCAAAACCTCTGGAAAATTGTTGCTTGGACATCTTCCACAGAGAAGCAGAAGGATATTGGAATAATGTTACTGGCTATGAGATAAGTGGACATATATCAAATATTGAATCTGCTTTATCGCTCATCTTTCTGGTTAAGCATGGTTGGACATGTTGCATGGATACTAGGCTACCCACCATTCCTAACAGTTGAAAAACAATCTACAATTTGTCTATATGCTGATGGAGATAAAAAAGAAATTCATTCCAAACTGTATGGTTTAATAGATGACTGTTTAGATAGACGTTCTTTAAATTCTTATACTCCCGGATTGTACTGCGATGGAACACCAACACTGACTATTGGTAATTATTGTGGCCGAGAATGGGATGGAATAGCCCAGTGCGATTGTTTTAGAAATACGGAGACAGAAGGTTCAGATGTTGAGATGAGCGAAGATAATGTAACAGTATAACTTTAATAGCATTGTTGGTGTTCACAATTAAACTGTATTGTAATACTGCTTAATTTAGGGTTATAGATAGGCTAGCGTCGGACGACTGGGGTGGTTAGGAAGTAACTTGAAAAAGTACTTTAATCCGTATTGTTTCGATACTTCAGTTTAGACACTCATCGCTTGAGAAAGGGTGAGGTGTACTCGTTTCATGTGCTGCATGCTGTTTAGGACTTTCAGTGCTTGAGAAAGACTGGGGAGTTCCTGTTTATTTTGTCGTTGAATTTTCGTGAGAGTATCGAGGGAGGCTCTTGGGTATGAGCCAACAGAATCACGTTTTAGCCTCAGGGAAAACCTTAGGATCGAAGTCAATATAAGGTTTATGACGCATCGAATATTGTTTATTATTTAATTGTATTTCATCGCGTGACAATTCACGTTAGCCTTACTGTGCCTACTAACACAAACAACCTCAGTTATTGACCATAAAAGGTAAATTAGTAGACATTGTATTTGTGAAGAATAATGTATAAATGATCTTGTAAGGTATGGATTAGGGAAATTCTAGGCTCAATGGCAGGGATCTCAGATCACCTCGCCGAGTCGATAAAAGAAGCAAACGTCAACGTTAAAGAAGTTGTGTTTTCTGTGTTTCATCTCTCCTCTCCGGCCAAAACCTGTTTACAATATGAATATGTTAATATTAAGAAAATGCTATTTTTGACAATAATTGAATTGCCAAAGTTAATAAATTTCAAGTCTCTGTCTATTAAAGATAGCAGAATGGCAGCTGGGTGTGCACATGAGTATATAATCATTGATTAATATAGACAAATTAGCCAATCAGATTATAGGGTTATTACATCATTTTTAGGGATTTTCCCGTTTATCTGGGGATTTCCCTTTCTCTGGAAATTTCTAAGCAATAAGACTATAGAATTATTAGGGACTTTCCCGTTTCTTGAGGAAATTTCCCTTTTCATGGGACTTTCCACAAATGAAACGAGGTTGGAGAAACCATTTAGCTATAGCGCTAGCTAATGACGTCACTGTGTCTGGAGACTCATTGATGACATCATAGAAGTCGAACCCTTCTGAAGTCGTCACCCCTCTTTACATCCTACTCTGCGCAGGAATATCAACTTTGCTTTCAAGTCAAACGCCTTAACCACTCGGCCATCACAGCTTCACATATGATGTTGATGTGATTCAAATGACAAAGCAGAAGACGAGGACTCGGAATACCAAACAAACACAAAATATACGCTTCGAGAAGGATTTGAAACTTCGCGGGAATATCCAATTTGATTTCTAGTCAAACGCCTTAGCCACTCGGCAATCACAGCTTGATATATGATTTTGATGGTGATTCAAATAACAAACAAGAAGACCGGGACTCGGAATGCCAAACAAGGCACAAAATGTATGCTGCGAGCAGGATTTGAACTTGAGCGGGAACATCACGTTTGATTTCAATTCAAACGTCATGACCACTTGGCCAACACAGCTTGATATCAGAGGTTGAAGGGTATTGAAATAAAAAAACAGAAAACCGGGACTCAGAATACAAAAACAGGCACAAAATGTACGCTGCGTGCAGGATTTGAACCTGCGCGGGAATATCCCATTTGATGTCAAGTCAAACGCCTTAACCACTCGGCCATCACAGCATAATGTATGATTTTGATGTGATTCAAATAACAATAAAGAAGACCGGGACTCGGAATGCAAAAAAGGGCACAAAATGTACGCTGGGAGCAGGATTTGAACCTGCGCGGGAACATCCCATTTGATTTCAAGTCAAACACCTTAACCACTCGGCCATCACAACTTGATATCAGTGGTTGAAGGGGATTCAAATAACAAACCAAAAGAGGGGACATTGAATATCAAAACAGGGACGAAATGCACCATGGATTTGACCATGCGCGGGAATATCACGTTTGATTTCAATTCAAACGTCATGACCACTTGGCCAACACAGCTTGATATCAGAGGTTGAAGGGTATTGAAACAACAAACCAGAAAACCGGGACTCAGAATACCAAAACAGGCACAACATGTACGCTGCGTGCAGGATTTGAACCTGCGTGGGAATATCCCATTTGATTTCAAGTCAAACGCCTTAACCACTCGGCCATCACAGCTTGATATATGATGTTGATGTGATCCAAATAACAAACCAGAAGACAGGGATTCTGTATACCAAAGAAGGCAGAAAATGTACGCTGCGAGCAGGATTTGAACCAGCGCGGGAATATCCCATCTGATTTCAAGTCAAACGCCTTAACCACTCGGCCATCACAGCTTGATATATCAGGTTTAAGGGGATTCAAATAACAAACCAGAAGACAGGGATTCTGTATACCAAAGAAGGCAGAAAATGTACGCTGCGAGCAGGATTTGAACCAGCGCGGGAATATCCCATTTGATTTCAAGTCAATCGCCTCAACCACTCGGCCATCACAGCTTGATATATGATGTTGATGTGATCCAAATAACAAACCAGAAGACAGGGATTCTGTATACCAAAGAAGGCAGAAAATGTACGCTTCGAGCAGGATTTGAACCAGCGCGGGAATATCCCATTTGATTTCAAGTCAAACGCCTTAACCACTCGGCCATCACAGCTTGATATCTCAGGTTTAAGGGGATTCAAATAACAAACCAGAAGCCCGGGACTCGGAATGCCAAATAAGGCGCAAAATTAACGCTGCGAGCAGGATTTGAACCTGTGCGGGAATATCCGTTTGATTTCAAGTCAAACGCCTCAACCACTCGGCCATCACAGCTTGATATATGATGTTGATGTGATCCAAATAACAAAACAGAAGACAGGGATTCTGTATACCAAAGAAGGCAGAAAATGTACGCTGCGAGCAGGATTTGAACCAGCGCGGGAATATCCCATTTGATTTCAAGTCAAACGCCTTAACCACTCGGCCATCACAGCTTGATATCTCAGGTTTAAGGGGATTCAAATAACACACCAGAAGATCGGGACTCGGAATGCCAAACATAAACGCAAAATGTACGCTGCGAGCAGGATTTGAACCTGCGCGGGAACATCCCATTTGATTTCAAGTCAAACACCTTAACCACTCGGCCATCACAACTTGATATCAGTGGTTGAAGGGGATTCAAATAACAAACCAAAAGACGGGACTTTGAATATCAAAACAGGGACGAAATGCACCATGGATTTGACCCTGCGCGGGAATATCGCGTTTGATTTCAATTCAAACGTCATGACCACTTGGCCAACACAGCTTGATATCAGAGGTTGAAGGGTATTGAAACAACAAACCAGAAAACCGGGACTCAGAATACCAAAACAGGCACAACATGTACGCTGCGTGCAGGATTTGAACCTGCGTGGGAATATCCCATTTGATTTCAAGTCAAACGCCTTAACCACTCAGCCATCGCAGCATGATATATGATTTTGATGTGATTCAAATAACAGATCAGAAGACCGGGACTCGGAATGCCAAACATAAACACAAAATGTACGCTGCGAGCAGGATTTGAACCTGCGCGGGAATATTCCATTCCATTTCTAGTCAAACGCCTTAACCACTCGGCCATCACAGCTATATATATGATGTTGATGTGATTCAAATAATAAACCAGAAGACCGGAACTCGGAATGCCAAACAAGGCACATAAATGTACGCTGCGAGCAGGATTTGAACCTGCGCGGGAATATCCAATTTGATTTCTAGTCAAACGCCTTAACCACTCGGCCATCACAGATTATAGATGATGTTGATGGTGATTCAAATAAAAACCTAGAAGCCCGGAGCTCGGAATACCAAACAAGGCACAAAATGTACGCTGCGAGCAGGAATTGAACCTGCGCGGGAATATCCCATTTGATTTCTAGTCAAACGCCTTAACCACTCGGCCATCACAGCTTGATATATGATTTTGATGTGATTCAAATAATAAACCAGTAGTCCAGGACTCGGAATGCCAAACAAGGCACAAAATGTACGCTGCGAGAAGGATTTGAACCTGCGCGGGAATATCCCATTTGATTTCAAGTCAAACGCCTTAACCACTCGGCCATCACAGCTTGATATATGATGTTGATGTGATTCTAATTACAAGCAATAAGCCCGGTACTCGGAATGCCAAACAAGGCACAAAATGTACGCTGCGAGAAGGATTTGAACCTGCGCGGGAATATCCCATTTGATTTCCAGTCAAACGCCTTAACCACTCGGCTATCACAGCTTGATATATGATGTTGATGGTGATTCAAATAAAAACCCAGAAGCCCGGAACTTGGAATGCCAAAAAGGCACAAAATGTACGCTGCGAGCAGGATTTGAACCTGCGCGGGAATATCCCATTTGATTTCAATTCAAACGTCATGACCACTTGGCAAACACAGCTTGATATCAGAGGATGAAGGGGATTGAAATAACAAACGGGAAAACCGGGACTCAGAATACCAAAACAGGTATACAAAATGTACGCTGCGTGCAGGATTTGAACCTGCGCGGGAATATCCCATTTGATTTTAAGTCAAACGCCTTAACCACTAGGCCATCACATCTTGACATAAGATGTTGATGGTGATTCAAATAAAAACCCAGAGGCCCGGAACTTGGAATGCCAAAAAGGCACAAAATGTACGCTGCGAGCAGGATTTGAACCTGCGCGGGAATATCCCATTTGATTTCTAGTCAAACGCCTTAACCACTCGGCCATCACAGCTTATATGTGATGTTGATGTGATTCAAATAACAGACCAGAAAACCGGGACTCAGAATACCAAAGCAGGTACAAAATGTACGCTGCGAGCAGGATTTGAACCTGCGCGGGAATATCCCATTTGATTTCTAGTCAAACGACTTAACCACTCGGACATCACAGCTTATATATGATGTTGATCTGATTCAAATAACACACCAGAAGACCGGGACTCGGAATGCCAAACAAGGCACAAAATGTACGCCGGGGGAAGGATGTGAACCTGCGCGGGAATATCCCATTTGATTTCTAGTCAAACGCCTTAGTCACTCGGCCATCACAGCTATATATATTATGTTGATGTGATTCAAATTATAAACAAGAAGACCGGGACTCGGAATGAGAAAACAAGGCACAAAATGTAAGCTGTGAGAAGGATTTGAACCTGCGTGGGAATATCCCATTTGATTTCGAGTCAAACGCCTTAACCATTCGGCCATCACAGCTTGATATATGATGTTGATGACGATTCAAATAAAAAACCAGAAGACCGGCACTTGGAATGCCAAAAAGGCACAAAATGTACGCTGCGAGCAGGATTTGAACCTGCGCGGGAATATCCCATTTGATTTCAAGGCAAACGCCTTTACCACTCGGACATCACATCTTGATATATGATTTTCATGACGATTCAAATAACAAACCAGAAGACCGGTACTTGGAATGCCAAACAAGGCACAAAATGTACGCTGGGAGCAGGATTTGAGCCTGCGCAGGAATATCCCATTTGATTTCAAGGCAAACGCGTTAACCACTAGGACATCACATCTTGACATATGATGTTGATGGTGATTCAAAGAAAAACCAAGAAGCCCGGAACTTGGAATGCCAAAAGGCACAAAATGTACGCTGCGAGCAGGATTTGAACCTGCGCGGGAATATCCCATTTGATTTCTAGTCAAACGCCTTAACCACTCGGCCATCACAGCTTATATATGATGTTGATGTGATTCAAATAACAGACCAGAAAACCGGGACTCAGAATACCAAAACAGGTACAAAATGTACATCATCATCATCATTTATTTATACACAAAGTCCCTTCAGCTAAAAACATAGAAAAACTAATGAAATATAATATAGTATAACTTACCAAAGTATAATTTATAATTTACCACAGTACAATAAAGTTATATAAAAATTTGTTAGAATTGCTGCTCTTCCATAGAGTTGTGTTTCGTTTTTGATTCAGCTCTTAAGGTGAATTTTCAATTTTCTTTTGAACTGCGGGAAGGTTGGCAGCTCTCTTATGCCGATGGGGATGTTGTTCCACGCAGTAAGAGCTGAATATTGAAAGCCTTTTTTTACATATTCAAGGTTGTATCTTGGTATGCGGATATCCTTGCAGTTTCTCGTTCTGTAGCTTGAATGCAAGGATATCTGGGGGAATTTATCCCAAAGGCTCTCGGGGCACATCCTGTTCATAATTTTGTAAGTCATGGCTGATCTGTCGAATTTGATTAGTTGTTCTACATCAAGCCACTTATATGACCAATTATCTCTGATTTTAGCCTGCTCAATTATGGTTCTGGCTCTGTCCTGTAAATTCTGTAGGATTTTTAGTTTATAACTAGGAATGCTCCCCCAGATTACATTAGCATAGCGCAAATGGCTTTCTACCAGAGCTCGGTAAACACTGTCTAGTTGTTTTTGTGGCAGGATATCTTTTAGTTTTTTTAGAGATGCCAATCCTGCTCGAACTTTTCCTTTTACAATTTTGAGATTCTCTTCCCAGTTAAGTCCCTCATCCACGATGACACCTAGTGATTTCGTTTTCCTTACACGCTTTATTTCTGAGTTGTTGAGCATCAGTGGCTCACCGACACTCATTACATTTGTTTTGCGCGGATGGCCAATCAACATGTACTCGGTTTTTTTAGGGTTGGCAGTCAGCTTATTTATTCTCATCAAATTTGAAATATTGATAAGTTCACGTTGAGCATTCTCTAGAAGGTTTTCTTGGTTATTTGACGTTATTGTCACATGTGTGTCGTCTGCATAAAGGCCTGCTTTCGAGAATTTTAGGCATTTTTCAAAGTCGTTTAGATAAATTATGAACAGGAGTGGACCGAGGCACGAACCCTGAGGTATCCCACAGGTTACCATTTTGCCAGTTGATTTTTGCCCCTCTACCATGCAAAATTGTTTTCTATTATTCAGATAGGATGTAAACCAATTTCCTGTTGTTTCTCTAACGCCATATTTCTCTAATTTTGCAAGCAATATTGAGTGATCGACCGTATCAAATGCTTTTTTAAGGTCGAGGAAGATAGTGAGGTTGACTTCTTTCCTGTCCATAGTGGCATACCAGGAGTCCGTACTGTTAATCAATGATGTTATTGTTGAATACAGTTTACGAAAAGCAGCCTGGTTCCGAGTTAATTTGAGCTGAAAAAAGTCAAACATTTGGTCATGGACAATCTTTTCAAGTATTCTTGAAAATATTGAGATGACCGAGATTGGCCTGTAGTTGTTAGCGTCATATTTTTGGCCTGCTTTAAAAATTGGAGTCACACTTGCTAATTTCCAAATGTCAGGAAAGACGCCAGTTGCTATGGATGAATTGAATATCATTGTTAACGGCTTCCAGATAAAATCCCCAGAATCTTTAATTAGCTTTGTAGAGATTTTATCTGGTCCTGGTGCTTTCCCATTCCTTAGTTTTGATATTGCATGTAAGACATAGGCATCATCAATCAATTTAAATCTAAATTTTGTAGTTCCCGCGTTGATTTTACCGATAGGGTCGTCATCGCTGTAAGATTCTAACTCTTTGGCTAGTTTTGGACCTACTGAGACAAAGTGTGAATTAAGGGCTTCAGCAATATCTTTTTCTTTTGTGAGATTTTGTGTGAGGTCACAGTTGGTATCGCCTATCATTATGATTTCCTTCTCTTCTTTATCTAGTTGCTTTAGGACATCTCTAAGGTTCTCGAATGTTTCATCGTCGACGCTGCGTGCAGGATTTGAACCTGCGAGGGAATATCCCATTTGATTTCTAGTCAAACGCCTTAACCACTCGGCCATCACAGCTTATATATGATGTTGATGTGATTCAAATAACAGACCAGAAAACCGGGACTCAGAATACCAAAACAGGTACAAAATGTACGCTGCGAGCAGGATTTGAACCTGCGCGGGAATATCCCATTTGATTTCTAGTCAAACGACTTAACCACGCGGACATCACAGCTTATATATGATGTTGATCTGATTCAAATAACACACCAGAAGACCGGGACTCGGCATGCCAAACAAGGCACAAAATGTACGCTGGGGGAAGGATTTGAACCTGCGCGGGAATATCCCATTTGATTTCTAGTCAAAAGCCTTAACCACTCGGCCATCACAGCTTGATATATGATGTTGATGACGATTCAAATAACAAACCAGAAGACCGGCACTTGGAATGCAAAACAAGGCACAAAATGTACGCTGCGAGCAGGATTTGAACCTGCGCGGGAATATCCCATTTGATTTCTAGTCAAACGCCTTAACCACTCGGCCATCACAGCTTGATATATGATGTTGATGACGATTCAAATAACAAACCAGAAGACCGGTACTTGGAATGCCAAACAAGGCACAAAATGAACGCTGGGAGCAGGATTTGAGCCTGCGCAGGAATATCCCATTTGATTTAAAGGCAAACGCGTTAACCACTAGGACATCACATCTTGACATATGATGTTGATGGTGATTCAAAAAAAAACCAAGCAGCCCGGAACTTGGAATGCCAAAAAGGCACAAAATGAACGCTGCGAGCAGGATTTGAACCTGCGCGGGAATATCCCATTTGATTTCTAGTCAAACGCCTTAACCACTCGGCCATCACAGCTTGATATATGATGTTGATGACGATTCAAATAATAAACCAGAAGACCGGCACTTGGAATGCCAAACAAGGCACAAAATGTACGCTGCGAGCAGGATTTGAACCTGCGCGGGAATATCCCATTTGATTTCTAGTCAAAAGCCTTAACCACTCGGCCATCACAGCTTGATATATGATGTTGATGACGATTCAAATAACAAACCAGAAGACCGGCACTTGGAATGCCAAACAAGGCACAAAATGTACGCTGGGAGCAGGATTTGAACCTGTGCAGGAATATCCCATTTGATTTCAAGGAAAACGCCTTAACCACTAGGACATCACATCTTGTCATATGATGTTGATGGTAATTCAAATAAAAACCCAGAAGCCCGGAACGTGGAATGCCAAAAAGTCACAAAATGTACGCTGCGAGCAGGATTTGAACCTGCGCGGGAATATCCCATTTGATTTCGAGTCAAACGCCTTAACCACTCGGCCATCACAGCTTGATATATGATGTTGATATGATTCAAATAACAAACCAGAAGACCGGCACTTGGAATGGCAAAAAGGCACAAAATGTACGCTGCGAGCATGATTTGAACCTGCGCGGGAATATCCCATTTGATTTCGAGTCAAACGCCTTAACCACTCGGCCATCACAGCTTGATATATCATGTTGATGACGATTCAAATAACAAACCAGAAGACCGGGACTCGGAATGCCAAACAAGGCACAAAATGTACGCTGCGAGCAGGATTTGAACCTGCGCAGGAATATCCCATTTGATTTCTAGTCAAACGCCTTAACCACTCGGCCATCACAGCTTATATATAATGTTGATGTAATTCAAATAACAGACCAGAAGACCGGCACTTGGAATGGCAAAAAGGCACAAAATGTACGCTGCGAGCATGATTTGAACCTGCGCGGGAATATCCCATTTGATTTCGAGTCAAACGCCTTAACCACTCGGCCATCACAGCTTGATATATGATGTTGATGACGATTCAAATAACAAACCAGAAGACCGGCACTTGGAATGCAAAACAAGGCACAAAATGTACGCTGCGAGCAGGATTTGAACCTGCGCGGGAATATCCCATTTGATTTCTAGTCAAACGCCTTAACCACTCGGCCATCACAGCTTGATATATGATGTTGATGACGATTCAAATAACAAACCAGAAGACCGGTACTTGGAATGCCAAACAAGGCACAAAATGAACGCTGGGAGCAGGATTTGAGCCTGCGCAGGAATATCCCATTTGATTTAAAGGCAAACGCGTTAACCACTAGGACATCACATCTTGACATATGATGTTGATGGTGATTCAAAAAAAAACCAAGCAGCCCGGAACTTGGAATGCCAAAATGGCACAAAATGTACGCTGCGAGCAGGATTTGAACCTGCGCGGGAATATCCCATTTGATTTCTAGTCAAACGCCTTAACCACTCGGCCATCACAGCTTGGTATATGATGTTGATGACGATTCAAATAACAAACCAGAAGACCGGCACTTGGAATGCCAAACTAGGCAAAAAATGTACGCTGCGAGCAGGATTTGAACCTGCGCGGGAATATCCCATTTGATTTCGAGTCAAACGCCTTAACCACTCGGCCATCACAGCTTGATATATGATGTTGATATGATTCAAATAACAAACCAGAAGACCGGCACTTGGAATGGCAAAAAGGCACAAAATGTACGCTGCGAGCATGATTTGAACCTGCGCGGGAATATCCCATTTGATTTCGAGTCAAACGCCTTAACCACTCGGCCATCACAGCTTGATATATCATGTTGATGACGATTCAAATAACAAACCAGAAGACCGGGACTCGGAATGCCAAACAAGGCACAAAATGTACGCTGCGAGAAGGATTTGAACCTGCGCAGGAATATCCCATTTGATTTCTAGTCAAACGCCTTAACCACTCGGCCATCACAGCTTATATATGATGTTGATGTAATTCAAATAACAGACCAGAAGACCGGCACTTGGAATGGCAAAAAGGCACAAAATGTACGCTGCGAGCATGATTTGAACCTGCGCGGGAATATCCCATTTGATTTCGAGTCAAACGCCTTAACCACTCGGCCATCAAAGCTTGATATATGATGTTGATGACGATTCAAATAACAAACCAGAAGACCGGGACTCGGAATGCCAAACAAGGCACAAAATGTACGCTGCGAGCAGGATTTGAACCTGCGCAGGAATATCCCATTTGATTTCTAGTCAAACGCCTTAACCACTCGGCCATCACAGCTTATATATGATGTTGATGTAAGTCAAATAACAGACCAGAAAAGCGGGACTCAGAATACCAAAACAGGTACAAATTGTACGCTGCGTGCAGAATTCGAACCTGTGCGGGAATATCCATTTGATTTCTAGTCAAAGGCCTTAACCACTCGGCCATCACAGCTATATATATGACGTTGACTTGATTCAAATAACACACCAGAAGATAGGGACTCGGATTGCCAAACATAAACGCAAAATGTACGCTGCGAGCAGGATATGAACCTGAGCGGGAATATCCCATTTGATTTCGAGTCAAGCGCCTAAACCACTCGGCCATCACAGCTTGATATATGATGTTGATGTGATTCAAATAATAAACCAGAAGACCAGGACTCGGAATGGCAAACAAGGCACCAAATGTACGCTGCGAGCAGGATTTGAACCTGCGCTGGAATATCCCATTTGATTTCGAGTCAAACGCCTTAACCACTCGGCCATCACAGCTTGATATATAATGTTGATGTGATTCAAATAACAGACCAGAAGACCGGCACTTGGAATGCCAAACAAGGCACAAAATGTACGCTGGGAGCAGGATTTGAACCTGCGCGGGAATATCTCATTTGAATTCTAGTCAAACGCCTTAACCACTCGGCCATCACAGCTTATATATGAGGTTGATGTGATTCAAATAACAGACCAGAAAACCGGGACTCAGAATACCAAAACAGCTACAAAATGTACGCTGCGAGCAGGATTTGAACCTGCGCGGGAATATCCCATTTGATTTCTAGTCAAACGCCTTAACCACTCGGCCATCACAGCTTGATATATGATGTTGATGACGATTCAAATAATAAACCAGAAGACCGGCACTTGGAATTCCAAACAAGGCACAAAATGTACGCTGCGCGCAGGATTTGAACCTGCGCGGGAATATCCCATTTGATTTCGAGTCAAACGCCTTAACCACTCGGCCATCAAAGCTGGATATAAGATGTTGATGTGATTCAAATAACAAACCAGAAGAACGGCACTTGGAATGCCAAAAAGGCACAAAATGTACGCTGCGAGCAGGATTTGAACCTGCGAGGGAATATCCCATTTGATTTCGAGTCAAATGCCTTAACCACTCGGCCATCACAGCTTGATATATAATGTTGATGACGATTCAAATAACAAACAAGAAGACCGGGACTCGGAATGCCAAACAAGGCACAAAATGTACGCTGCGAGCAGGATTTGAACCTGCGCGGGAATATCCCATTTCATTTCTAGTTAAACGCCTTAACCACTCGGCCATCACAGCTTATATATGATGTTGATGTGATTCAAATAACAGACCAGAAAGCCGGGACTCAGAATACCAAAATAGGTACAAAATGTACGCTGCGTGCAGGATTTGAACCTGTGCGGGAATATCCCATTTGATTTCTAGTCAAAGGCCTTAACCACTCGGCCATCACAGCTATATATATGACGTTGACTTGATTCAAATAACACACCAGAAGATCGGGACTCGGAATGCCAAACATAAACACAAAATGTACGCTGCGAGCAGGATTTGAACCTGCGCGGGAATATCCCATTTGATTTCAAGTCAAACGCCTTAACCACTCGGCCATCACAGCTTATATATGATGTTGATGTGATTGAAATAACAGACCAGAAAACCGGGACTCAGAATACCAAAACAGGTACAAATTGTACGCTGCGTGCAGAATTCGAACCTGTGCGGGAATATCTCATTTGATTTCTAGTCAAACGCCTTAACCACTCGGCCATCACAGCTTATATATGATGTTGATGTGATTCAAATAACAAACCAGAAGACCGGTTCTTGGAATGCCAAAATATCTCATTTGATTTCTAGTCAAACGCCTTAACCACTCGGCCATCACAGCTTATATATGATGTTGATGTGATTCAAATAACAAACCAGAAGACCGGTTCTTGGAATGCCAAACAAGGCACAAAATGTACGCTGGGAGCAGGATTTGAGCCTGCGCAGGAATATCCCATTTGATTTCGAGTCAAACTCCTTAACCACTCGGCCATCACAGCTTGATATATGATGTTGATGACGATTCAAATAACAAACCAGAAGACCGGGACTCGGAATGCCAAACAAGGCACAAAATGTACGCTGCGAGCAGGATTTGAACCTGCGCAGGAATATCCCATTTGATTTCTAGTCAAACGCCTTAACCACTCGGCCATCACAGCTTATATATGATGTTGATGTAATTCAAATAACAGACCAGAAAAGCGGGACTCAGAATACCAAAACAGGTACAAATTGTACGCTGCGTGCAGAATTCGAACCTGTGCGGGAATATCCATTTGATTTCTAGTCAAAGGCCTTAACCACTCGGCCATCACAGCTATATATATGACGTTGACTTGATTCAAATAACACACCAGAAGATAGGGACTCGGATTGCCAAACATAAACGCAAAATGTACGCTGCGAGCAGGATATGAACCTGAGCGGGAATATCCCATTTGATTTCGAGTCAAACGCCTAAACCACTCGGCCATCACAGCTTGATATATGATGTTGATGTGATTCAAGTAATAAACCAGAAGACCAGGACTCGGAATGCCAAACAAGGCACAAAATGTACGCTGCGAGCAGGATTTGAACCTGCGCTGGAATATCCCATTTGATTTCGAGTCAAACGCCTTAACCACTCGGCCATCACAGCTTGATATATAATGTTGATGTGATTCAAATAACAGACCAGAAGACCGGCACTTGGAATGCCAAACAAGGCACAAAATGTACGCTGGGAGCAGGATTTGAACCTGCGCGGGAATATCTCATTTGAATTCTAGTCAAACGCCTTAACCACTCGGCCATCACAGCTTATATATGAGGTTGATGTGATTCAAATAACAGACCAGAAAACCGGGACTCAGAATACCAAAACAGGTACAAAATGTACGCTGCGAGCAGGATTTGAACCTGCGCGGGAATATCCCATTTGATTTCTAGTCAAACGCCTTAACCACTCGGCCATCACAGCTTGATATATGATGTTGATGACGATTCAAATAACAAACCAGAAGACCGGGACTCGGAATGCCAAACAAGGCACAAAATGTACGCTGCGAGCAGGATTTGAACCTGCGCAGGAATATCCCATTTGATTTCTAGTCAAACGCCTTAACCACTCGGCCATCACAGCTTATATATGATGTTGATGTAAGTCAAATAACAGACCAGAAAAGCGGGACTCAGAATACCAAAACAGGTACAAATTGTACGCTGCGTGCAGAATTCGAACCTGTGCGGGAATATCCATTTGATTTCTAGTCAAAGGCCTTAACCACTCGGCCATCACAGCTATATATATGACGTTGACTTGATTCAAATAACACACCAGAAGATAGGGACTCGGATTGCCAAACATAAACGCAAAATGTACGCTGCGAGCAGGATATGAACCTGAGCGGGAATATCCCATTTGATTTCGAGTCAAGCGCCTAAACCACTCGGCCATCACAGCTTGATATATGATGTTGATGTGATTCAAATAATAAACCAGAAGACCAGGACTCGGAATGGCAAACAAGGCACAAAATGTACGCTGCGAGCAGGATTTGAACCTGCGCTGGAATATCCCATTTGATTTCGAGTCAAACGCCTTAACCACTCGGCCATCACAGCTTGATATATAATGTTGATGTGATTCAAATAACAGACCAGAAGACCGGCACTTGGAATGCCAAACAAGGCACAAAATGTACGCTGGGAGCAGGATTTGAACCTGCGCGGGAATATCTCATTTGAATTCTAGTCAAACGCCTTAACCACTCGGCCATCACAGCTTATATATGAGGTTGATGTGATTCAAATAACAGACCAGAAAACCGGGACTCAGAATACCAAAACAGCTACAAAATGTACGCTGCGAGCAGGATTTGAACCTGCGCGGGAATATCCCATTTGATTTCTAGTCAAACGCCTTAACCACTCGGCCATCACAGCTTGATATATGATGTTGATGACGATTCAAATAATAAACCAGAAGACCGGCACTTGGAATTCCAAACAAGGCACAAAATGTACGCTGCGCGCAGGATTTGAACCTGCGCGGAATATCCCATTTGATTTCGAGTCAAACGCCTTAACCACTCGGCCATCAAAGCTGGATATAAGATGTTGATGTGATTCAAATAACAAACCAGAAGAACGGCACTTGGAATGCCAAAAAGGCACAAAATGTACGCTGCGAGCAGGATTTGAACCTGCGAGGGAATATCCCATTTGATTTCGAGTCAAATGCCTTAACCACTCGGCCATCACAGCTTGATATATAATGTTGATGACGATTCAAATAACAAACAAGAAGACCGGGACTCGGAATGCCAAACAAGGCACAAAATGTACGCTGCGAGCAGGATTTGAACCTGCGCGGGAATATCCCATTTCATTTCTAGTTAAACGCCTTAACCACTCGGCCATCACAGCTTATATATGATGTTGATGTGATTCAAATAACAGACCAGAAAGCCGGGACTCAGAATAACAAAATAGGTACAAAATGTACGCTGCGTGCAGGATTTGAACCTGTGCGGGAATATCCCATTTGATTTCTAGTCAAAGGCCTTAACCACTCGGCCATCACAGCTATATATATGACGTTGACTTGATTCAAATAACACACCAGAAGATCGGGACTCGGAATGCCAAACATAAACACAAAATGTACGCTGCGAGCAGGATTTGAACCTGCGCGGGAATATCCCATTTGATTTCAAGTCAAACGCCTTAACCACTCGGCCATCACAGCTTATATATGATGTTGATGTGATTGAAATAACAGACCAGAAAACCGGGACTCAGAATACCAAAACAGGTACAAATTGTACGCTGCGTGCAGAATTCGAACCTGTGCGGGAATATCTCATTTGATTTCTAGTCAAACGCCTTAACCACTCGGCCATCACAGCTTATATATGATGTTGATGTGATTCAAATAACAAACCAGAAGACCGGTTCTTGGAATGCCAAACAAGGCACAAAATGTACGCTGGGAGCAGGATTTGAGCCTGCGCAGGAATATCCCATTTGATTTCGAGTCAAACTCCTTAACCACTCGGCCATCACAGCTTGATATATGATGTTGATGACGATTCAAATAACAAACCAGAAGACCGGGACTCGGAATGCCAAACAAGGCACAAAATGTACGCTGCGAGCAGGATTTGAACCTGCGCAGGAATATCCCATTTGATTTCTAGTCAAACGCCTTAACCACTCGGCCATCACAGCTTATATATGATGTTGATGTAATTCAAATAACAGACCAGAAAAGCGGGACTCAGAATACCAAAACAGGTACAAATTGTACGCTGCGTGCAGAATTCGAACCTGTGCGGGAATATCCATTTGATTTCTAGTCAAAGGCCTTAACCACTCGGCCATCACAGCTATATATATGACGTTGACTTGATTCAAATAACACACCAGAAGATAGGGACTCGGATTGCCAAACATAAACGCAAAATGTACGCTGCGAGCAGGATATGAACCTGCGCGGGAATATCCCATTTGATTTCGAGTCAAACGCCTAAACCACTCGGCCATCACAGCTTGATATATGATGTTGATGTGATTCAAATAATAAACCAGAAGACCAGGACTCGGAATGCCAAACAAGTCACAAAATGTACGCTGCGAGCAGGATTTGAACCTGCGCGGGAATATCCCATTTGATTTCGAGTCAAACGCCTTAACCACTCGGCCATCACAGCTTGATATATAATGTTGATGTGATTCAAATAACAGACCAGAAGACCGGCACTTGGAATGCCAAACAAGGCACAAAATGTACGCTGGGAGCAGGATTTGAACCTGCGCGGAATATCTCATTTGAATTCTAGTCAAACGCCTTAACCACTCGGCCATCACAGCTTATATATGAGGTTGATGTGATTCAAATAACAGACCAGAAAACCGGGACTCAGAATACCAAAACAGGTACAAAATGTACGCTGCGAGCAGGATTTGAACCTGCGCGGAATATCCCATTTGATTTCTAGTCAAACGCCTTAACCACTCGGCCATCACAGCTTGATATATGATGTTGATGACGATTCAAATAATAAACCAGAAGATGAGGTTGATGTGATTCAAATAACAGACCAGAAGACCGGGACTCAGAATACCAAACAGGCACAAAATGTACGCTGCGAGCAGGATTTGAACCTGCGCGGAATATCCCATTTGATTTCTAGTCAAACGCCTTAACCACTCGGCCATCACAGCTTGATATATGATGTTGATGACGATTCAAATAATAAACCAGAAGACCGGCACTTGGAATTCCAAACAAGGCACAAAATGTACGCTGCGAGCAGGATTTGAACCTGCGCGGGAATATCCCATTTGATTTCGAGTCAAACGCCTTAACCACTCGGCCATCACAGCTGGATATAAGATGTTGATGTGATTCAAATAACAAGACCAGAAGAACGGCACTTGGAATGCCAAAAAGGCACAAAATGTACGCTGCGAGCAGGATTTGAACCTGCGAGGAATATCCCATTTGATTTCGAGTCAAACGCCTTAACCACTCGGCCATCACAGCTTGATATATGATGTTGATGACGATTCAAATAACAAACAAGAAGACCGGGACTCGGAATGCCAAACAAGGCACAAAATGTACGCTGCGAGCAGGATTTGAACCTGCGCGGGAATATCCCATTTCATTTCTAGTCAAACGCCTTAACCACTCGGCCATCACAGCTTATATATGATGTTGATGTGATTCAAATAACAGACCAGAAAGCCGGGACTCAGAATACCAAAATAGGTACAAATTGTACGCTGCGTGCAGGATTTGAACCTGCGCGGAATATCCCATTTGATTTCTAGTCAAACGCCTTAACCACTCGGCCATCACAGCTATATATATGACGTTGACTTGATTCAAATAACACACCAGAAGATCGGGACTCGGAATGCCAAACATAAACACAAAATGTACGCTGCGAACAGGATTTGAGCCTGCGCAGGAATATCCCATTTGATTTCAAGGCAAACGCGTTAACCACTAGGACATCACATCTTGACATATGATGTTGATGGTGATTCAAATAACAGACCAGAAGACCGAGACTCAGAATACCAAAACAGGTACAAAATGTACGCTGCGTGCAGGATTTGAACCTGTGCGGGAATATCCCATTTGATTTCTAGTCAAACGCCTTAACCACTCGGCCATCACAGCTCATATATGATGTTGATGTGATTCAAATAACAAACCAGAAGACCGGTTCTTGGAATGCCAAACAAGGCACAAAATGTACGCTGGGAGCAGGATTTGAGCCTGCGCAGGAATATCCCATTTGATTTCAAGGCATACGCGTTAACCACTAGGACATCACATCTTGACATATGATGTTGATGGTGATTCAAATAAAAACCAAGAAGCCCGGAACTTGGAATGCCAAAGAGGCACAAAATGTACGCTGCGAGCAGGATTTGAACCTGCGCGGGATTATCCAATTTGATTTCTAGTCAAACGCCTTAACCACTCGGCCATCACAGCTTGATATATGATGTTGATGACGATTCAAATAATAAACCAGACGACCGGCACTTGGAATGCCAAACAAGGCACAAAATGTACGCTGCGAGCAGGATTTGAACCTGCGCGGGAATATCTCATTTGAATTCTAGTCAAACGCCTTAACCACTCGGCCATCACAGCTTATATATGAGGTTGATGTGATTCAAATAACAGACCAGAAAACCGGGACTCAGAATACCAAAACAGGTACAAAATGTACGCTGCGAGCAGGATTTGAACCTGCGCGGGAATATCCCATTTGATTTCTAGTCAAACGCCTTAACCACTCGGCCATCACAGCTTGATATATGATGTTGATGACGATTCAAATAATAAACCAGAAGACCGGCACTTGGAATTCCAAACAAGGCACAAAATGTACGCTGCGCGCAGGATTTGAACCTGCGCGGGAATATCCCATTTGATTTCGAGTCAAACGCCTTAACCACTCGGCCATCACAGCTGGATATAAGATGTTGATGTGATTCAAATAACAAACCAGAAGAACGGCACTTGGAATGCCAAACAAGGCACAAAATGTACGCTGCGAGCAGGATTTGAACCTGCGAGGAATATCCCATTTGATTTCGAGTCAAACGCCTTAACCACTCGGCCATCACAGCTTGATATATGATGTTGATGACGATTCAAATAACAAACCAGAAGACCGGGACTCGGAATGCCAAACAAGGCACAAAATGTACGCTGCGAGCAGGATTTGAACCTGCGCGGAATATCCCATTTGATTTCTAGTCAAACGCCTTAACCACTCGGCCATCACAGCTTATATATGATGTTGATGTGATTCAAATAACAGACCAGAAGACCGGGACTCAGAATACCAAAATAGGCACAAAATGTACGCTGCGAGCAGGATTTGAACCTGCGGGAATATCCCATTTGATTTCTAGTCAAACGCCTTAACCACTCGGCCATCACAGCTATATATATGATGTTGACTTGATTCAAATAACAAACCAGAAGATCGGGACTCGGAATGCCAAACATAGGCACAAAATGTACGCTGCGAGCAGGATTTGAACCTGCGCGGAATATCCCATTTGATTTCAAGTCAAACGCCTTAACCACTCGGCCATCACAGCTTATATATGATGTTGATGTGATTCAAATAACAAACCAGAAAACCGGGACTCAGAATACCAAAACAGGTACAAATTGTACGCTGCGTGCAGGATTTGAACCTGTGCGGGAATATCCCATTTGATTTCTAGTCAAACGCCTTAACCACTCGGCCATCACAGCTCATATATGATGTTGATGTGATTCAAATAACAAACCAGAAGACCGGTTCTTGGAATGCCAAACAAGGCACAAAATGTACGCTGCGAGCAGGATTTGAACCTGCGCAGGAATATCCCATTTGATTTCAAGGCAAACGCGTTAACCACTAGGACATCACATCTTGACATATGATGTTGATGGTGATTCAAATAAAAACCAAGAAGCCCGGAACTTGGAATGCCAAAGAGGCACAAAATGTACGCTGCGAGCAGGATTTGAACCTGCGCGGGAATATCCCATTTGATTTCTAGTCAAACGCCTTAACCACTCGGCCATCACAGCTTGATATATGATGTTGATGACGATTCAAATAATAAACCAGAAGACCGGCACTTGGAATGCCAAACAAGGCACAAAATGTACGCTGCGAGCAGGATTTGAACCTGCGCGAGATTATCCCATTTGATTTCTAGTCAAAAGCCTTAACCACTCGGCCATCACAGCTTGATATACGATGTTGATGACGATTCAAATAACAAACCAGAAGACCGCCACTTGGAATGCCAAACAAGGCACAAAATGTACGCTGGGAGCAGGATTTGAACCTGCGCAGGAATATCCCATTTGATTTCAAGGCAAACGCCTTAACCACTCGGCCATCACAGTTATATATATTATGTTGATGTGATTCAAATAATAAACAAGAAGACCGGGACACGGAATGAGAAAACAAGGCACAAAATGTAAGCTGCGAGAAGGATTTGAACCTGCGCGGGAATATCCCATTTGATTTCAAGGCAAACGCCTTAACCACTCGGCCATCACAGTTATATATATTATGTTGATGTGATTCAAATAACAAACAAGAAGACCGGGACACGGAATGAGAAAACAAGGCACAAAATGTAAGCTGCGAGAAGGATTTGAACCTGCGCGGGAATATCCCATTTGATTTCAAGTCAAACGCCTTAACCACTCGGCCATCACAGCTTGATATATGATTTTCATGACGATTCAAATAACAAACCAGAAGACCGGCACTTGGAATGCCAAAAAGGCACAAAATGTACGCTGCGAGCAGGAGTTGAACCTGCGCGGGAATATCCCATTTGATTTCTAGTCAAACGCCTTAACCACTTGGCCATCACAGCATGATATATGATGTTGATGACGATTCAAATAACAAACCAGAAGACCGGTACTTGGAATGCCAAACAAGGCACAAAATGTACGCTGAGAGCAGGATTTGAGCCTGTGCAGGAATATCCCATTTGATTTCAAGTCAAACGCCTTAACCACTCGGCCATCACAGCTTGATATATGATGTTGATGGTGATTCAAATAAAAACCAAGAAGGCCCGGAACTTGGAATGCCAAAAAGGCACAAAATGTACGCTGCGAGCAGGATTTGAACCTGCGCGGGAATATCCCATTTGATTTCTAGTCAAACGCCTTAACCACTCGGCCATCACAGCTTGATATATGATGTTGATGACGATTCAAATAACAAACCAGAAGACCGGCACTTGGAATGCCAAACAAGGCACAAAATGTACGCTGCGAGCAGGATTTGAACCTGCGCAGGAATATCCCATTTGATTTCGAGTCAAACGCCTTAACCACTCGGCCATCACAGCTTGACATATGATGTTGATGACGATTCAAATAACAAACCAGAAGACCGGCACTTGGAATGCTAAAAAGGCACAAAATGTACGCTGCGAGCAGGATTTGAACCTGCGCGGGAATATCCCATTTGATTTCTAGTCAAACGCCTTAACCACTCGGCCATCACAGCTTGATATATGATGTTGATGACGATTCAAATAACAAACAAGAAGACCGGGACTCGGAATGCCAAACAAGGCACAAAATGTACGCTGCGAGCAGGATTTGAACCTGCGCGGGAATATCCCATTTGATTTCTAGTCAAACGCCTTAACCACTCGGCCATCACAGCTTATATATGATGTTGATGTGATTCAAATAACAGACCAGAAAGCCGGGACTCAGAATACCAAAACAGGTACAAAATGTACGCTGCGTGCAGGATTTGAACCTGTGCGGGAATATCCCATTTGATTTCTAGTCAAAGGCCTTAACCACTCGGCCATCACAGCTATATATATGATGTTGATGTGATTCAAATAACAAACCAGAAGATCGGGACTCGGAATGCCAAACATAAACACAAAATGTACGCTGCGAGCAGGATTTGAACCTGCGCGGGAATATCCCATTTGATTTCTAGTCAAACACCTTAACCACTCGGCAATCACAGCTTGATATATGATGTTGATGACGATTCAAATAATAAACCAGAAGACCGGCACTTGGAATGCCAAACAAGGCACAAAATGTACGCTGCGAGCAGGATTTGAACCTGCGCGAGATTATCCCATTTGATTTCTAGTCAAAAGCCTTAACCACTCGGCCATCACAGCTTGATATATGATGTTGATGACGATTCAAATAACAAACCAGAAGACAGGCACTTGGAATGCCAAACAAGGCACAAAATGTACGCTGGGAGAAGGATTTTAACCTGCGCAGGAATATCCCATTTGATTTCAAGGAAAACGCCTTAACCACTCGGCCATCACAGTTATATATATTATGTTGACGTGATTCAAATAATAAATAAGAAGACCGGGACACGGAATGAGAAAACAAGGCACAAAATGTAAGCTGCGAGAAGGATTTGAACCTGCGCGGGAATATCCCATTTGATTTCAAGGCAAACGCCTTAACCACTCGGCCATCACAGCTATATATATGATGTTGATGTGATTCAAATAATAAACCAGAAGACCGGGACACGGAATGAGAAAACAAGGCACAAAATGTACGCTGCGAGCAGGATTTGAACCTGCGCGGAATATCCCATTTGATTTCAAGTCAAACGCCTTAACCACTCGGCCATCACAGTTATATATATGATGTTGATGTGATTCAAATAATAAACCAGAAGACCGGGACACGGAATGAGAAAACAAGGCACAAAATGTACGCTGCGAGCAGGATTTGAACCTGCGCGGAATATCCCATTTGATTTCAAGTCAAACGCCTTAACCACTCGGCCATCACAGCTTGATATATGATGTTGATGACGATTCAAATAACAAACCAGAAGACCGGTACTTGGAATGCCAAACAAGGCACAAAATGTACGCTGCGAGCAGGATTTGAACCTGCGCAGGAATATCCCATTTGATTTCAAGTCAAACGCCTTAACCACTCGGACATCACAGCTTGATATATGATGTTGAGGGTGATTCAAATAACAAACCAGAAGACCGGAACTTGGAATGCCAAAGAGGCACAAAATGTACGCTGCGAGCAGGATTTGAACCTGCGCGGAATATCCCATTTGATTTCTAGTCAAACGCCTTAACCACTCGGCCATCACAGCTTGATATATGATGTTGATGACGATTCAAATAATAAACCAGAAGACCGGCACTTGGAATGCCAAACAAGGCACAAAATGTACGCTGCGAGCAGGATTTGAACCTGCGCGAGATTATCCCATTTGATTTCTAGTCAAAAGCCTTAACCACTCGGCCATCACAGCTTGATATATGATGTTGATGACGATTCAAATAACAAACCAGAAGACCGGCACTTGGAATGCCAAACAAGGCACAAAATGTACGCTGGGAGCAGGATTTGAACCTGCGCAGGAATATCCCATTTGATTTCTAGTCAAACGCCTTAACCACTAGGACATCACAGCTATATATGTTATGTTGACGTGATTCAAATAATAAACAAGAAGACCGGGACACGGAATGAGAAAACAAGGCACAAAATGTAAGCTGTGAGAAGGATTTGAACCTGCGTGGGAATATCCCATTTGATTTCAAGGCAAACGCCTTAACCACTCGGCCATCACAGCTATATATATTATGTTGATGTGATTCAAATAATAAACAAGAAGACCGGGACACGGAATGAGAAAACAAGGCACAAAATGTAAGCTGCGAGAAGGATTTGAACCTGCGCGGGAATATCCCATTTGATTTCAAGGCAAACGCCTTTACCACTCGGACATCACATCTTGATATATGATTTTCATGACGATTCAAATAACAAACCAGAAGACCGGCACTTGGAATGCCAAAAAGGCACAAAATGTACGCTGCGAGCAGGAGTTGAACCTGCGCGGGAATATCCCATTTGATTTCTAGTCAAACGCCTTAACCACTCGGCCATCACAGCTTGATATATGATGTTGATGACGATTCAAATAACAAACCAGAAGACCGGCACTTGGAATGCCAAACAAGGCACAAAATGTACGCTGGGAGCAGGATTTGAACCTGCGCAGGAATATCCCATTTGATTTCAAGGCAAACGCCTTAACCACTCGGCCATCACAGTTATATATATTATGTTGATGTGATTCAAATAATAAACAAGAAGACCGGGACACGGAATGAGAAAACAAGGCACAAAATGTAAGCTGCGAGAAGGATTTGAACCTGCGCGGGAATATCCCATTTGATTTCAAGGCAAACGCCTTAACCACTCGGCCATCACAGTTATATATATTATGTTGATGTGATTCAAATAATAAACAAGAAGACCAGGACTCGGAATGAGAAAACAAGGCACAAAATGTACGCTGCGAGCAGGATTTGAACCTGCGCAGGAATATCCGATTTGATTTCGAGTTAAATGTCTTAACCACTCGGCCATCACAGCTTGATATATGATGTTGATGACGATGCAAATAACAAACCAGAAGACTAGGCTTTGGTATACCAAAACAGGCACAAAATATACGCTGCGATCAGGATTTGAACCTGCACGGGAATATCCCATTTGATTTCTAGTCAAACGCCTTAACCACTCGGCCATCACAGCTTGATAAAAGATGTTGATGAAGATTCAAATAACAAACCAGAAGAAAGGCACTTAGAATGCCAAACAAGGCACAAAATGTACGCTGGGAGCAGGATTTGAACCTGCGCAGGAATATCCCATTTAATTTCTAGTCAAACGCCTTAACCACTCGGCCATCACAGCTTGATAAAAGATGTTGATGAAGATTCAAATAACAAGCCAGAAGAAAGACACTTGGAATGCCAAACAAGGCACAAAATGTAAGCTGTGAGAAGGATTTGAACCTGTGCGGGAATATCCAATTTGATTTCAATGCAAACGCCTTAACCTCTCGGCCACCACAGCTTGATATATGATGTTAATTGTGATTCAAATAACAAACCAGAAGACCGGGACTCGGAATGGCAAAGAAGGCAGAAAATGTCCGCTGCGAGCAGGATTTGAACTTGCGCGGGAATATCCCATTTGATTTCTAGTTAAACGCCTTAACCACGCAGCCATCATAGCTTATATATGATGTTGATGTGATTCAAATAACAGACCAGAAGACAGGGACGCGGAATGCCGAACATAAACACAAAATGTACGCCGCGTGCAGAAGTTGAACCTGCGTGGGAATATCCCATTTGATTTCAAGTCAAACGCCTTAACCACTCGGCCATCACAGCTTGATATCAGAGGTTGAAGGGGATTCAAATAACAAACCAGAAGATGGGACTTTGAATATCAAAACAGGGACAAAATCACCTGTATTTGAACCTGCGCGGGAATATCCCATTTGATTTCAAGGGAAACGCCTTAACCACACGGACATCACAGCTTGATATATGATGTTGATGGTGATTCAAATAAAAACCCAGAAGCCCGGGACTCGGAATGTTAAACAAGGCACAACATGTACGCTGCGAGCAGGATTTGAACCTGCACGGGAATATCCCATTTGATTTCTAGTCAAACGCCTTAACCACTCGGCCATCATAGCTTGATATATGATGTGGATGTGATAGAAATATATAACTAGAAGACCGGAAATCAGAAGACCAGGACTGGTAATGCCAAACAAGGCACAAAATGTACGCTGCGAGCAGGATTTGAAACTGGCGGGAATATCCCATTTCATTACAAGTCAAACGCCTTAACCACTCGGCCATCACAGCTTATATATGATGTTGATGTAATTCAAACAATAAACCAGAAGACCCGGACTGGGAAAACAAACAAGACAGAAAATGTACGCTGCGAGCAGGATTTGAACCTGCGCAGGAATTTCCCATTTGAATTCGAGTCAAACGCCTTAACCACTCGGCCATCACAGCTTATATATGATGTTGGTGTGATTCAAATAATAAACAAGAAGATCGGGACTCGGAATGAGAAGACAAGGCACAAAATGTAAGCTGCGAGAAGGATTTGAACCTGCGCGGGAATATCCCATTTGATTTAAAGGCAAACGCCTTAACCACTCGGCCATCACAGCTTGATATATGATGTTGATGACGATTCAAATAACACACCAGAAGACCGGGACTCGGAATGCCAAACAAGGCACAAAATGTACGCTGCGAGCAGGATTTGAACCTGCGCAGGAATATCCCATTTGATTTCAAGGCAAACGCGTTAACCACTCGGACATCACAGCTTGATATATGATGTTGATGTGATTCAAATAACAAACCAGAAGCCCGGAACTTGGAATGCCAAAGAGGCACAAAATGTACGCTGCGAGCAGGATTTGAACCTGCGCGGGAATATCCCATTTGATTTCTAGTCAAACGCCTTAACCACTCGGCCATCACAGCTTGATATATGATGTTGATGACGATTCAAATAATAAACCAGAAGACCGGCACTTGGAATGCCAAACAAGGCACAAAATGTACGCTGCGAGCAGGATTTGAACCTGCGCGAGATTATCCCATTTGATTTCTAGTCAAAAGCCTTAACCACTCGGCCATCACAGCTTGATATATGATGTTGATGACGATTCAAATAACAAACCAGAAGACCGGCACTTGGAATGCCAAACAAGGCACAAAATGTACGCTGGGAGCAGGATTTGAACCTGCGCAGGAATATCCCATTTGATTTCAAGGCAAACGCCTTAACCACTCGGCCATCACAGTTATATATATTATGTTGACGTGATTCAAATAATAAACAAGAAGACCGGGACACGGAATGAGAAAACAAGGCACAAAATGTAAGCTGCGAGCAGGATTTGAACCTGCGCGGGAATATCCCATTTGATTTCAAGGCAAACGCCTTAACCACTCGGCCATCACAGCTATATATATTATGTTGATGTGATTCAAATAATAAACAAGAAGACCGGGACACGGAATGAGAAAACAAGGCACAAAATGTAAGCTGCGAGAAGGATTTGAACCTGCGCGGGAATATCCCATTTGATTTCAAGGCAAACGCCTTTACCACTCGGACATCACATCTTGATATATGATTTTCATGACGATTCAAATAACAAACCAGAAGACCGGCACTTGGAATGCCAAACAAGGCACAAAATGTACGCTGCGAGCAGGATTTGAACCTGCGCGGGAATATCCCATTTGATTTCTAGTCAAAAGCCTTAACCACTCGGCCATCACAGCTTGATATATGATGTTGATGACGATTCAAATAACAAACCAGAAGACCGGCACTTGGAATGCCAAACAAGGCACAAAATGTACGCTGGGAGCAGGATTTGAACCTGCGCAGGAATATCCCATTTGATTTCAAGTCAAACGCCTTAACCACTCGGCCATCACAGTTATATATATTATGTTGATGTGATTCAAATAATAAACAAGAAGACCGGGACACGGAATGAGAAAACAAGGCACAAAATGTAAGCTGCGAGCAGGATTTGAACCTGCGCAGGAATATCCCATTTGATTTCAAGGCAAACGCCTTAACCACTAGGACATCACAGCTATATATATTATGTTGATGTGATTCAAATAATAAACAAGAAGACCAGGACTCGGAATGAGAAAACAAGGCACAAAATGTAAGCTGTGAGAAGGATTTGAACCTGCGTGGGAATATCCGATTTGATTTCGAGTTAAATGTCTTAACCACTCGGCCATCACAGCTTGATATATGATGTTGATGACGATGCAAATAACAAACCAGAAGACTAGGCTTTGGTATACCAAAACAGGCACAAAATATACGCTGCGATCAGGATTTGAACCTGCACGGGAATATCCCATTTGTTTTCTAGTCAAACGCCTTAACCACTCGGCCATCACAGCTTGATAAAAGATGTTGATGAAGATTCAAATAACAAACCAGAAGAAAGGCACTTAGAATGCCAAACAAGGCACAAAATGTACGCTGGGAGCAGGATTTGAACCTGCGCAGGAATATCCCATTTAATTTCTAGTCAAACGCCTTAACCACTCGGCCATCACAGCTTGATAAAAGATGTTGATGAAGATTCAAATAACAAGCCAGAAGAAAGACACTTGGAATGCCAAACAAGGCACAAAATGTACGCTGGGAGCAGGATTTGAACATGCGCAGGAATATCACATTTAATTTCTAGTCAAACGCCTTAACCACTCGGCCATCACAGCTTGATATATGATGTTGATTTGATTCAAATAATAAACCAGAAGACCAGGACTCGGAATGCCAAAAAGGCACAAAATGTACGCTGCGAACAGGATTTGAACCTGCGCCGGAATATCCCATTTGATTTCTAGTCAAACTCCTTAACCACTCGGCCATCACAGCTTGATGAATGATGTTGTTGAAGATTCAAATAACAAACAAGAAGATCGGCACTTGGAATGCCAAACAAGGCACAAAATGTACGCTGCGTGCAGGATTTGAACCTGTGCGGGAATATCCAATTTGATTTCAAGTCAAACGCCTTAACCTCTCGGCCACCACAGCTTGATATATGATGTTAATTTGTGATTCAAATAACAAACCAGAAGACCGGGACTCGGAATGGCAAAGAAGGCAGAAAATGTCCGCTGCGAGCAGGATTTGAACTTGCGCGGGAATATCCCATTTGATTTCTAGTTAAACGCCTTAACCACGCAGCCATCATAGCTTATATATGATGTTGATGTGATTCAAATAACAGACCAGAAGACAGGGACTCGGAATGCCGAACATAAACACAAAATGTACGCCGCGTGCAGAAGTTGAACCTGCGTGGGAATATTCCATTTGATTTCAAGTCAAACGCCTTAACCACTCGGCCATCACAGCTTGACAAATGATGTTGATGTGATTCAAAAAATAAACCAGAAGACCGGGAATCGGAATGCCAAACAAGGCACAAAATGTGCGCTGCGAGCAGGATTTGAACCTGCGCGGGAATATCCCATTTGATTTCAAGGCAAACGCCTTAACCACTCGGCCATCACAGCTTGATAAATTATGTTGATGTGATTCAAATAATAAACAAGAAGACCGGGACACGGAATGAGAAAACAAGGCACAAAATGTAAGCTGCGAGAAGGATTTGAACCTGCGCGGGAATATCCCATTTGATTTCAAGGCAAACGCCTTTACCACTCGGACATCACATCTTGATATATGATTTTCATGACGATTCAAATAACAAACCAGAAGACCGGCACTTGGAATGCCAAACAAGGCACAAAATGTACGCTGGGAGCAGGATTTGAACCTGCGCGGGAATATCCCATTTGATTTCTAGTCAAACGCCTTAACCACTCGGCCATCACAGCTTGATAAAAGATGTTGATGAAGATTCAAATAACAAGCCAGAAGAAAGACACTTGGAATGCCAAACAAGGCACAAAATTTACGCTGGGAGCAGGACTTGAACCTGCGCAGGAATATCCCATTTGATTTCAAGGCAAACGCCTTAACCACTCGGCCATCACAGTTATATATATTATGTTGATGTGATTCAAATAATAAACAAGAAGACCGGGACACGGAATGAGAAAACAAGGCACAAAATGTAAGCTGCGAGAAGGATTTGAACATGCGCGGGAATATCCCATTTGATTTCAAGGCAAACGCCTTAACGTTGGTACAAACAACCTAAACAGTGGCACCCCAGAACAAATAAGCAAAGAAACGATGGAAATGCTCAAGGATATCCAGAAGAACAATCCTGCATCTAGAGTAGTGTATTCGTCAATCTTTAAAAGAAAAGATAACATGGCACTAAACGCCAAAGGAATGAAAGTGAATAAACTTCTTGCCGAAGAACTTCCTATTAACGGATTGGACATGCTAGATAATGACAATATAATGTTTAGTAATCTTTGGCAGGACGGACTGCATATAAGCGATGGTGGAGTTAGAAAATTCTCTGGTAATGTGAGTAAATTTATTAAATACTGTTAGAGGCAACGCTCCCAGGCAGTTATTCGTAATAAGCCTAGTAAACGTGGCAAGAGAAATGGTCTCAAAATAGCGTTTCTGAATATAGTTTCTCTGAGAAAACATAAAAATGAACTTGAAATTGTCCTCAGGGATCATGATATTGATATTATAGGCCTTAGTGAATTACGTCTGGATGAAAAAATTGTAGACTCTGACGTTACCATTAATGGCTACAATGTTTTCCGTAATGATCGTAATATAAATGGTGGAGGGGTAGCTATTTATGTAAAGAAAAGTTTACCATACCCTAACGTTAAACTTAAGAGTGAAAAATTAGAGCTATTATCAATTGAAATTCCATTACAACATGCGAAACCATTTCTTGTTGTTTGCTGGTATCGTCCTCCAACCTCGCATGTCGACGATGAAACATTCGAGAACCTTAGAGATGTCCTAAAGCAACTAGATAAAGAAGAGAAGGAAATCATAATGAAAGGCGATACCAACTGTGACCTCACAAGTAAGCAAAATACTAATGCAATGAGGCTTAAAGCAATATACTCTGAGTACCAGCTTGAACAACTGATTAAAGGCCATACAAGAGTTTCTATAACAAATAGCGGACAGAATGAACAAAGAATCAGCAAATGGTCCATTTACGCCCAAGTGTAAATGATGATTAATGCGCAGGTCTCGTGTTTGTTCCCTTGTTCACAACCATGTGCTTGTCATTCAGTCAGGCTCAAGAAGCATTGAACTGGGTTGGCAAATTTGCTGCTTAATAAACAACTTGAAGTATTTAATACTGAGATGGTGTTATCTTTTAATGTATTGCCAAGGCTGTACTCATTTGAGCTGTGAAATTAAAATCTAAACATGGAAATGGTAAATGGTTTTAAAGTTCAACTATGAAAGGATTGGGCAATGGTCCGAGAACCGAATAGGCCACCGTGAATATGAAGGAGGAGGAAGACTACGACGGTGAAGTAACGGCAGTACCAGTTTCTCCAAGAAACGCTTCTCCTAGAACTGTATTGCAAGTGTGTGGATTGCCAAGCTCAACCATCAATCTCGAAGGGACAGTATTTTGTAGTATAACATGGATTAAAAGTCTGAAGTTGGAAATAAATGGAAATTCAAGTCATCATCAAAGATGGCAGCTGGCTGGCGAGAAGCCAAAGGCTGGAAGAGAGATGAAAATTCAAAGGAGCAGATCTAAAGCGAATCGATAGGAAGGGGAGTATTGTTTAAAGCTTCTTTATTGTTTTTTGATGTTATAAATGGTATTTTGCTTGCGAAACGACTACCTTAAGATCAAAACCCAATTCTCAAAAAAAAAGCAAACCTTTTTCCTGTTGAAGCTGTTTGTTACCCACATAATCCGAACATGACTAAGTTGGCAAGCACCCAAGTGCGTTCATCAGTAGGTATTAGGATTAGAAATAGGTTTACGATATTGGTAGGGTTATTATAAATATACAAGTTTCTTAGTCACTGGTGAAGTATAAAAGGTCTTGACTTCAGCAATGTAATTGCCGAAAAATGGATGCAGCATAAGTACTGTACCAGTTTACCACTTATTCCAGTGAAGGTGCAGGGGTTGGCTATTTGGGCGGTATTTTGGCGGGTTGGCCACCTACAATTTGGTGGCATTCTTGT
>JACTAT010000043.1:2499934-2635388 GCA_014526335.1 Chrysaora quinquecirrha | reverse complement strand
GTAAAACAGTGCAAAAATTTGATTTTATATTTAGTATTTCTCCTAGCGGTGTAATAGAAAATAGTACTTATCCATCACTCTGACAGTCATAACTTCTGGAAAAGCAATGTTTGCATTTATTTTAGTCCTTACTTTTAATGTATCCTCGAACAGCTAAATGATAATAGCAAAAACTGTCAGATTATGAAAGATATAATATAGATCAGTTTTGAGTCTAAAATAGGCAAAAAAAATTCTAATAGTAACAAACAATATGGTATTGCTGGGTACAGCTTTGTCCTGCATTTCGGTAAAATATGTTCACTCAATCATGTGGCATTTTTCAATTAGGATAAGAAATTTCAAGGCTTATGCGATTATCTATAAGTTACTTGTTTATTTCAAAGTTTCAGTTTTCATTGACCCTCAACTTCTTCAAGCGGCAAAAATCTGTTCTGCATTGATCTCGGTAGCAAAAGTGTAGAGCTTAGTGCTGGCAATTACAGTAAATTTATCAAAAATTGTTAACAGTGAGTAGGCTTTGATAATAATAAAACAAGTAAGAATCGTGTAAGAAAAATGGTCTAAAAATAGCGACCATTTCGGGGTTCACGACGCCATATTCTAAGTGGGGCAAAAACCGCTCTAAATTCAATGGCGGCCTACGTGAGAAAAGTTTTAAAATTCGTGTTCCGATAAAATAAACTCTCAATTTGTCCCAATTTATCTGATTTTGATGTAAAATAAATTTTTCAAGCATAACAAAGAGTTTTTAATCCTATACTGATCTAGCTAAATTTAGCCTAAAATAAAAATAAAAAACCTGGAATGAGAAGTGATGCTAATAACTATAGACCCATCTCAGTGATTTCTGTTTTCTCTAGGATTTTGGAGAAAGTCGTACCTGACCAGGTATATGCTTATCTTAGGTCACATAGCATCTCGAAAGTTAGCCAATCAGCTTTCCAAAACCTCTATTGATCGATAATATCGACAATAAGCAGGTTAATTTGACAATCTTCTTAGATCTAAAAAAAGCATTTGGCACTTTTGATCACAAGATCCTGTTCAGGAAACTAGAAGCGTATGGAATCCGAGAACTAACTGGAGACTGGTTCAAATCCTACCATGAAAATAGAAAACAATACTGCAAGCCAAGCAGCTACGAATCAGGGGCAAAGACAATCATTTGGGGTATCCCCCAAGGTTCCTGTATAGGCCCCCTTCTATTCATAGTCTACCTTAATGATTTTGGAAAGTGTTTGAACGCATCAAAGGCTGGCATGTATGCTGATGATACTCACGTAACATTAGCATCTTAAAGTGCTGATGAGTTGATTTTGAAAGCACACGAAGAACTGTGCAATATTTCTGAATTGATGAGACTAAACAAATTGAATGCTAATCCTAAAAAAAAAAACAGAGTATAATAGATCATCCAAATCGAACCAACAGGATTGCCGAGCAAGAACCGCTCAAATTAAACAATTCAGAAATAAAAAGAGTGAAAAAAGCAAAATCGTTTGGAGTAATTATCGATCAAAGGCTCAATTGGGGAGACCAATTTAAGGCCGTCATGACAAAAATACGCGGAGGCCTTGCTTCCTTAAGAAGCCTAGAAACATTGTTCTACAATCCCAACTAACCAACGTTTATCATGCCCTTGTTGAAAGTCATATGAGATATGCAGATGTCATCTGGGGAGGTCTGTCTAACTCCAAAATGGAGTCACTACAGTGCTTACAAGACAGGGCAATTACGATAATCGACACTGCCAGAATAAAGGATCACTGGTTGAAAAAACTTTTAACGACTCAACAACTAGTAACGTTTGATCAATCAGTTATGACGTATGAAATCTTTTTGCCAGAAAATGTTTTTGTCCAGAAAACGTATAAAATGTTTTTGCCAGAAAGTGTTTTTGTCCAGAAAACCTTTGAAACAAATTCCAAAGAAGATTGCATTACTCTAGTTACCATACCAGATTTTGCAATAATCTCCAAATTCCAAAGTATAATCTGGAGTACTCCAAAAAGGGATGCTCTTACACAGCTCTAAAGGCTTGGAATGAAATCCCTATGAACATTAGGGAGCTTCCTACCTTACAACAATTCAAAAAACTTGTAAAGGATTATTTGACGAGCTGAAACCTAACACAAACACGACTCCTGGGAAGATGAGCGTTAACTCTTATTAGTATAGGCCTATATGCATTCTTAAATGAATGTAAATTAGGAATCCTTATGAATATTTTTTTTGATATTATTGTATTATAATCATTTCTGCTGAAAGGTTTTTCGTGTTAAAATTATTGAATATGAAAAAATATGAAAAAAATGGGACTTTTCAAAGGGGGAAACATTTCTCTTTCGGAAAACAATTATCTTCAGTTGCTATTAAAACAAATCTGAATAAGGAAGTCAAACCACAAATTCAAATGATATGCAAGTATTTATTAGGAAGAATAGACATTTTCAACGATAGGCCACCTAGTTTGAAATTTTTGAAAACTTCGAAATATCGAGTTTTCGATGCTAAAACCGTATAAAGCATGTAAAACTTAGTCTAAGTGCAAAGGCTCATTGTCTTAACGATTGCGCTATTGATTTTATCAGCCTTCAAAGTTCCCAATTCTATAAGGGCGTTGACCATGAAAAGTTGCTGGGAGTGAAATTTTTCACCCAAGCTGGTCAAAGCCCTTATAAAATCGAAAGTTTGAACGCTCATTAAATCAATAATAAGAGCACTAGGATAGTGAAAGTTAGCTCATAGGCTAAAATCTGGCTGCTTTATACGAATTTGGTATCGAAAACTCTGTATCTCGAAATTGTGAAAATTTCCATAATTGCAGCGGTTCGTTGAAAAGATCTAAGATGATATAATGATATCTAAGATGATATCTATAGAGTTATAAACAACGAACAAAGGCGGTAAGAATAAATTATCAAAAAGGTCCCAAAACACATAATAGAACTGATATGTAAGAAAATGACGAGAACACAGTATAAGGAAACTTGTGAAATCTTATGAATTGTGTCGCTCCTAAACATAATCTTGAAGTTTAGTCAAAGGCTATTAACGGTCGCTGAAGAAGAATACACCCATTCATGTAGGAAATTTATATATTGCCCTTACTGAACTGAACACACAGTATTCTATTCAAGAAACTAAGCCTTTCAATGTATTAGACTGTGAACCTATCGAAATTTCAAACGGTTACACTAAAAGCATTCAAAGCAAAAATCATTGGCAAACTTCCAAATGCAGAGTTTTTCGGCCAGATCAAAGTCATCTACCGTTTCTGATGGGTTTATAAAAAGAAAAGCACACAGGACAAGGTCGAACTATATATGAATTCAACATCAAACATCTGATATATTTAACAGTTATCTGGAAATCTGAGCCCGTTATAGTTTGTAGCTGTGAGTGTTCAAATTCTTCATTTCAAGAAGAAGCTTAGTTCTCAGAAATCATTTAAACTTCGTTATTTTAGTGCGTGAAGAAAGGAAGCTATTGCATATGGAATTAATTATCTCCTATGAATGGGAACTCTCTCAATATTCGCCTCTTAATATAACAGTAGATGCGTTCTTATTTTACATGACCCTACAGCAGGTGAGAAGGTGAATAGCACAGTAAAAGTTTGTGTATTTTACCGAATTTTCTTCATAGTTGTGACAGTTTTCATGCGTTGTATATCAACAATTATGAATAGACCTGAGATTTGGCAATCAAACTAGCTTCTATGTTTTGATAATTTTCCCACAAAGTAGAGAAATTTTCGTTCAAAAATGAAAATTTAGCTTTTAACTGAGTAGCGAAACAGCGAAGATAATTTTTCACCATGCAAACGAAGTCAGGTATAAGAGAAACAGGCCGACATGTTTGACTTGCATTCATAAGATAGTTAGATGCGAGTACAATATATAATTGCAATGGGATATCTCTTCAAAGGATATGCCTTTGCTATTTTCATGTTACTGAAGTTTAAGAACAACTTTGCTGTGGAGTCCTTAGAGGAAAACGGAAGGTACATGCACGTTCATTATTTGCGAAGTGTAATTCCATGGAACAGATTCAAGTCGAGTGTCTTGGGAAGTAGTGAAGCCGAAACTACGGTAACTTTATTTCTTTTTTGTCTGCCGTTATAGTATTCTTACGTTTGTGGCCTTTGTGTCTTTTTGCTAAGATAAAGGTTCACCAGCAAAAAACTACTCATAGGTGTCTATCTGCTGGAGGGGCTCGGAATAGGCGGGCGGGGGGTTAGAACTCCCGTTAGGATCTAATTGGCAGGGGGGTCGCAATAAACCGGGGGTTGGACTTTGACTAAGAAACATTTCTCGGGAAAGAGTACTGAAACGCCAAGCAATAACCAACAAATTGAGTGTACAAGTAAAATTTTGCACCAAGAACGTCAAGGTTAATTTAGTAGAAAATATCAACATCGATAATAATGCAAACTTATTAAGCGGGAGGTCCTAATAAGAGCAGGGGGGTTGGAAACTTTTGAAAAAATTAATTAGCGGAGGGGACGGCAATTAGGCACCTGTGAGTATAGTAATCACTCACGTTATTCAAATGGAGCGTTGAATAATAGAACAAATGAGTTTAATTTTATTCAATCTTGTGAATTTTTGCGAATTTTTATCAAAAGAACTTTTCAGCGGAGACCTGTGAGATATTCGGCTCAAGAGCAAAAGGGCATATTTGACGAGTACAATCATAATATGGCCGACCAAAAATAGAATTACTTCAATGATGCATGTATTTGCTTGCAGAAGTTAATTGAGTGGAGATAGAGCTTACTTGTCATAAATGTGTGCCTTCTCCGTCACTAATTGTGGTGGGTGTGCATAATAAAAAACCGCGTGCTTTTTAACATTTGCTTTTTCACATTCCTTAGCAGATATCGATCGTGTGCTAGAAATTGCTAAAGGTTTTCCAATACGAATGCAACCTTCCTTATAAAGTACTTCTTAAAAAAATGAAATGAGTATAACAGAATGACAATAAGTAATCAATTTGACTTGATAGAGAAAACATAGGAAATTTTTTATTGGAAAAGTAAGCTAGTGGAGTGTAAGTTTAGGGACAGTAACTTTGTATTTCAAGTTCAAGGGGAGAGCCATGTAAGCAGTTGCTAGGTTTGTATCTCAAGTTAAAGAGGAGTGTATGCACTCAGTAAATTTTTATTGCAAGCTAAAGGGCCGTTTAGGCAGTCTCCCAGTAAGATTATTTTCCCGCGGTATTTCTAGTTTTTGGTCAATAGTAAGGTGGTGGTGTGTTTGTGCTTTTATATTACCTGTTGTTTGTTTGTCAAAGTCTATCAATGCTTAGCTACAAGGATTTTTCCTTGCGAACACTATCTCACCTTGCAAATCAGAATGGTTCTCGTTCATTCCTTGGGATAAAGCTATTGAAAAAATTGAATATGACTTTTAAGAATGGATCCTCTCTTCCATCGTCAAAAAAAGTTAAAAGAAACCAATGTAAAAGTCATATTTCATACATTTTTTGACTTCCTCTTTTCTTTTTAATTGAATTTTAAAGTTGCCGTGCTTCATGTACGCCTCCCTTTAACTCTATCTCACCTGACGGATTCCTGTAGCAAACATAAAATCAGAAACAAATTGAGATGGATCAAGTTTGAGATTCTATCTTTTACCATCCAAATTATCAAATTTTTATAGTTCTATAGCAACAAATCTGTCGTCCAATAATGTATCACACTCATAATCCTTAATTAACAACAAATCCAACGTTATACACTAAAGAGAATCGAAAAGCAAAGACCATATTTCTAATGGTATTTCCTCAATATGTGAACCCTAAACTAACCCTGATCTTTGATATTCTCGTGCCTTCTCAGAAATGACGTCATTGAATATCAACGCTTTCACGTGACATCATCTCCCATGTATAGTTATATGTATATGTGTAAAATATTTGTTGCTGTTTTATTTTTTGCTTACCAGACAAAATCCACAGGAATTTTTACTCCGTGTTCTTTAGTAATAGCTGAGACAATTTAGGGTCTAACATGCCCCTATGTTGAAAATGTTCCTAAACGCCCAGGTGAGATAGCTTAAAAGTCTGAAAAGGGGGCCTGGAAACGTCTTTGAATTATATAAAATTATCAAAAAGGAAATTGAAAGACAGTTCTAATTCCCTGATTGTAACTTGCAAAGCGGAGTTGGTATTTGCTGCAGCTGCTGATTGTTGTTAGCTAGCATTTTTCGGTTGGAGTTAAGTTCAATTTTCGGCATGCGCATAACTTATTTATATGGTATCTTATTTAGGTCAAATGCGGCTTGCTTTGTTTCCAAAGAAAAGGTTGCATAACAAGCATCTTCAGATTGTCAAAAAACAAATGCTATTTGCTGGATACATACATTGGTCCTTTGAATGAATATCATCCAAGAACAGAAGAAGACACCTATACAAGAATGACTGTTGCGTTCGCTGTGGTACGTTTTGCTATAACATGTATAATGTCTACAGAATTGAGTAGATTTTTGGAAGGAGCGTCTCAGTGAGAAATTTAAATGCAAATATAGTAACTTTGGTTCTTTATTTTTCGGGCATTGACTGTCCTTCAATTGATGCAGACTGCCACGAAGGCAGTGGAGTTTAGCTTCAACAACGAGAAATACCGACAAAGTGACGGAGCAGCGGTGGGAACGTCCTTTTGGGGATTTGGGTCCAGCGCTGGCCAGAATCTTTGCTGGTTTCGAGGGAGACAAAATTTTCAGCTCAGCATCAATTTTAAATATGTCGACAACACTTTGTAATTACCACGTAAATCATATCAACGCAAATGGTCGAAAATTCGCACTTTTCTCTCATTCTTCGACATGGTTCGGTTCAGCCGCTACATTTCCAAAATTGACCAGCGGACAGAAAAAGCTACAAAAAAACAAACACAATAAGAACCTCGCTTTGCTTGTTAAGAAACGTTTCGGCGGTCAGTTGAGTCACTCTAAAAAGCATATTTTAAACATTTCGGATTACTCTCTCTCTGAAGCTGAAGAATTTGTATTAGGACATGGTTTAGAATTTTGTATTCCACCTCAAAATAAACAGAGAGGAGCTTTTTGCTGAGTTCGAAATTCCTCACACTCAATTAACCAGGCTAAAGCCAGTCTCGGAAGAAGAGCTTATAGCTCACTAAAAGCCCGTTTAAGCGACGTTGCTCATGCTTATTGTGGCACACCTATCGACCTCACGGATTTTTATATGCATAGGGAACATTTTCAAGCGATCAAATCCCTCCGAAACAACAAACAGATTCTGATCATAAAACCTGATAAAGGATCTGGGGTCATTATTTTGTACCGAAAAGATTTTATTTCGAAACTGAACGACGTGCTCAATGATGAAAATAAGTTTGAAAAATCAGGCAACGTCGAATAGCACGATGAAATGGCTAAAATAGAGCAGAAACTTCAAAAAAGGTTGCTTGAGTTGGTCAACAAAAAACTATTGACTCAAGAAATTTACGATAGGATCCGACCAACGGGCTCGCAGCGCCCACGGATATATGGTCTACCTAAAACTCACAAACGGCAAAGCAAAATCTTTGTTTCACTTAGGGGTTTTGGAATCTGTCTACATCAAAACGAAAAGGCCGGTTTTGTGTAGACAGAAAGAGTTCGTTTTCTCAATTGGACTCTTCAAATAATTCTATTGGTCTTCCCGCTGTATCCGACCAGCTGATTGGTGTTTAAAACACAATGCCAATTCAGCTTTTCGTTCTTTCTGATTGGTGCTTTTTGAGCCGCATCTGGGTATAAATTCCGCCTTAGTCTATTGTTTCGGTCTGTTTCTGACGTTCATACTCTGAGGAGTGTCAGACGAAAAAACCTTTTAAGTATGCTCGAAGATGATTCCGCTATTCATCGCAATTTTGAAGTTTTGTACAACTCAAAGACAATTACCACGACCTAGCCTAACGTACATTCTGCCACAGGATAACATCCCGGTGGGATATATCAGTGACATAAATATACCATTAATATATTCTTCCATTTAGAATGTAAGTCGGCGGTCGACGGTCGCGGATCCTCTTTCGATCCCCCTAACCTACCAGTAAAACCAGCTTAACACTTCATTTTCATATCAGCAGCTGCAGAAAATGTGAAACTTTTTAAAAAATGTTTCTCAACCAAGCTGCAAATGAAAATGGCGACCAAAGGAAAAATTTTTTTCTTTTATTCAGGACCCTTGTCATCCGAACCACTGCCACAAAGATGCAAAATGCAAACAAAATGAGCAGGGCTACCAGTGCATCTGCCCTCCCAACAGAATTGGAAGACACTGCGATCAGCAAAGTAAGCAAGCTTCGAACACCTATTTTTATGTTCATTTGAATATCTACTAAGACATTTTAGTTGAAAATCCCGAGGTAAAATGAGAGTAATCAGCTGAAATGTTTGACACGTTTCGAGAGTGTTATTGGGTTGCTATAAGAGGATTTTCCTCGTTTTAGTTCTCAAAGTATTCATCATCCTCATCGTCACCATCGTCATCGTCCTTGATCATCACCGTCATCGTATGTGCCATTCGGACATGGTGACAATGTTACGATTTTTCTTTTCCTCTACATTTATTAGCATTTCATTATTGGCTGCAGACCATTAGGACCAAATAGTAAATAAGTACTTAAGACACTGAATGAATACAGTGATCATTTATTCATCGATCATTGACACAAGAATTCGATTATTAATTTCATTGAATTGATTATTCGTCGCTTACCTAATTTCATTCATTCATTGATTCATTAATCCCCCAATTCACTGATTGTTTTATGAATAAACCTACTGAATTATCAGTTCCTTTGTTCACCGATTCTTCTTTTTATTGATTAATGCATTAGATGATCAATTAATTCATTTATTCATTGATTCAATGATTCATTGATTCAATGATTCGATTCATTCATTTATTCATTGATTCATTGACTCATTGATTCATTGATTCAATTATTCGAATCATTCATTTATTCAATGACTTGCTGATTCATTTGTTCATTGATTCATTAGTTCAGTGATTCATTGATTCATTGATTCATTGATTCGTGGATTCAATGATTCATTGATTTGTTTTCATCTTATAGTCCCTGGAGAAAGTTGTATTGACATCAAGAGAAAATTTAGCAATTCTTCACTGAAGAGTGGGAGCTATCAAATTGTTTCATCAGATGGTCTCACATCGTTTATTGCTTACTGTGATATGACTTTTGAAACAGGTGATGTATTTCCGTATTTGACACATCTCCCAGAACAAGGCATAAGATTCAGCATACCGTCAAAACAAGACTTAAAGACGTTAGGACCCAAAGGGCAGCTTTAGGACCATTGAGAAAATGCGTTAAGTAGGACCGTTAAAACCAGAGGGTATTCGCCTTCTTAAACAATAAAAGTTCACAGATGGCTGTCAGTCCGGCTTTTGGTGGCACTTCTGTTTTCCTCTTCTTTACCTAGTTTTTCTTTTTGCAGTCTGCCTTCTCTTACGTCTTCATACTTTCGTATTTATTTCTTTTGTTGCTTAGAATAGCGTAGTGTCTTAAAGTCAACATTACGGTTCAAGGGAGGAAATTTCAGCGAGGACCATGTAATTTGCAAAAAAAAACAGATAATATTTTATTTCTATCGTCACATGCACATTGTATTAACCTAACAAGAAATGTTTTCGCTGCCATAAAGGTTAATAAATTAAAGAGTGTAAGATTAAAGAGCTGAAGACAGACGGCAAAAAGTAGTGCCAAAATAGCAAAACAACAAAGCAAACAAAAAGCTGAGATGTCAATGCACGAAAATTCCAACTGATTGCCAACTTTGATTTTCTATTGTTCTTAGAAGGCGAACACCCACTTTTGTCAACAGTCCACTGTTCAATTTAATAGTGCGATAACAAGCGGAAACCAATTTTACATTCTTCAGACGACAATCTTCAGAGTATTGACTTCAAAAACATTTGCTATCTATGAATGTTCTTGCTGATAAGAATAGGGGATATTTATTCATTAATTTCCAAATCTATATTTTTGCACGATATCCCATCAGAAATTAAAATACAATTTACATAAACTAAATCAATATCATACAATTTCATAAACTGATAATGAAAAACAAAATTCAAGAATTGTTGGTTCTAGCCAAGAATCAATTCTGAGCTCTTCAAATACGTTTATAGTTTTCTTTCAAACTGATAGAGCAAAGGGGTTTCCCGTATTTTAAACAGGTACTACATACAAAGCTTTAAGCCCAGAACGGTGGAAACTTTTTTTGTACACTCATCTTTAAACTTAGGGAAGTTGATATTTCCATTGTTTCTTGTGTTATACCTAGAAATTTCATTCCTCTGACTATACTTATTCCAGAGGCTCTCAAGGCACTGCTTATTAACCATTTTCTATGTCATAATAGATCGATCGAAAGAGATGATCTGATCAATGTTCAGCCAATTACTGGCCATTACTTGTCCAGTGATCCTTTTCCTTGGCATTTTCAATGATTGAGAAGGCCCTGTCCTTTAGACGCTGACGTGTTTGCAGTTTCGTATTCGGCCGACGGCACTAGACAACATTCCCGTATCGGAGGTGGCTTTCAACCAGTGTATGGTAGATTGCGGAAGGATGTTTTTAAGCTTCTTCGATGCAGACAAACCACTGTTACTTTGCCTGATACTTTTGCCTTTCAAAGTGTTACTTGTTTCTTTGCCTTAGATTTGAAATGTTCTTTCCGACTGAGATTCTCATCCACAATAACCCCTAGTGATTTAGTTTTTTCTCACTCATATTTCTGTGCCATTAAGTTTCAATGGACCTAGAACTTCAATTTTATTGATGCAAAGTGGATGGCCGATAAACATAAGCTCAGTGTTTTTTTGGGATTGGCACTTTGTTTGTTAACTCTCATTAACTCAGAAATGTTCTGTAGCTCATCGTTCTGGTTCATCATCTGGGCAAGCTCGTTAATGTCTTTGGAGCCTATTGTCGTGTGCGTTCCATCAGCATACATGCTCACCGAGGAAACTAAAAACATCCTTCAAAGTCGTTAAGGTATATGATAAGGAGAAAATATACAGGGTGGCCCAAAAAAAGGGACCCCCTTAGGTAAATAATTTCTGAATAATTTTTCTCAAGGAGGAATTTTATAAAATTTATACCAGGAAATATTACACTCAAGTGCGATATCGTGTAGAAATTTTTTGATGATAAGAGCTTCCAACTTGCCGCAATTAGACATCAAATTTATGATGTCCCAAAACCTGCTGTTTTTTTTTTCACCATTGAGTACTGTGATCGTTCGTGAACGGGAATCATTATCCCAGAGAAAAATTGTCACGGCCATTAATGTATGGTCAGTCATATTAGAGAAGTGTATTGAGCAGGATTGAGGACATTTTGAACATATCATTTGACTGAAAGAATCAGTTATTGATTTTTCTGTTCTGTTGCATAAGGGTATAAAGGTTATAAATTTTGTTACAGTGCGTTTTTGGATTGTAAAGTTTTAAAGTCAATTTATTCAGAGATGCTAACCCATATCATCATGATATTTAGAAGAAATATCTCATTTGAGTTGAATATCATGTAGTATTAATTTCATAAAATTCCAACTTAAGAATAAATTATTTGGAAATTATTTAGCTAGGGGGTCCCTTTTTTTCGGGCCACCCTGTATAAAAAGTAAGGTTAACTCCTTCGGTTCACTACAGCAGAAATGAGACGGGAAAGAGGACCCTCAGTTGGCAGTAAGGAGGTCGTATCATGATATACATTAACCTTAACAGAAATCTTCAACATAACGATATAAGGGGATATAAATACATAACTAATAGCTTACACTGGCCGGTTATTGTATGGGCCAGGTAGACAATGAATTACATCAGACGATAATATTAGGATTTAAAACAACAAGAATATAATTACTATCTTACAGTTCGCCGCGAGTTTTGGGGCCCTTTCGCCTGCGTATTCCGGTAGTTCAATCTCTGGTCTTCTTGGGCTGGTTCTTCAATAAATCTCAGCTCCCTCCTCCTTACGGATTTGCCGGTAAATCTTACTCATCTCAGCTCCTCCTTACGGATTTGCCGGTAAATCTTACTCATCCTCAGCTCAGCTCCTCCTAACGGATTTGCCGGTAAATCTTACTCATCTCAGCTCCTCCTTACGGATTTGCCGGTAAATCTTACTCATCTCAGCTCCTCCTTACGGATTGGCCGGTAAATCTTACTCATCTCAGCTCCTCCTTACGGATTTGCCGGTAATCTTACTCATCTCAGCTCCTCCTTACGGATTTGCCGGTAATCTTACTCATCTCAGCTCCTCCTTACGGATTTGCCGGTAAATCTTACTTATCTCAGTTTTTTCTTACGGATTTGCCGGTTAAATTCATTTTTCTCAGCTCCTCCTTGCGGATTGGCCGGTTAATCTCAGCTCCTCCTTACGGATTTGCCGGTAAATCTCATCTCAGCTCCTCATTACGGGTTTGCCGGTTAATAGTACTCATCTCAGCTCTTCCTATGAATGTAAAGTAAAACATGGCAGCCAGCACGTAGTAACGGGTGTACTGAAAAGAGGCTGTAAGTGGGAATGATACGACCTAGGGAGGGTGGGTGGGGAATTGAATGAACGAACCAAATAAAACAAGTATGCAGATATAACACGATCGACGAATAATTAGAGCACTACGAATGTGTGTGATATCGAGGAGAAATGAACGGAAAGGATGCTGTAGTGACGGGGGGATAAAAAGGCCGAGGATGCGACGGGGGTATTGTTTAAGTTCACCTCGGCGTTAAGCTACATTAACTGGGGTTAATGTCCGATTAACTCCTTCGGTTCACTACAGCAGAAATGAGACGGGAAAGAGGACCCTCAGTTGGCAGTAAGGAGGTCGTATCATGATATACATTAACCTTAACAGAAATCTTCAACATAACGATATAAGGGATATAAATACATAACTAATAGCTTACACTGGCCGGTTATTGTATGGGCCAGGTAGACAATGAATTACATCAGACGATAATATTAGGATTTAAAACAACAAGAATATAATTACTATCTTACAGTTCGCCGCGAATTTTGCGGCCTTTTCGCCAAAATACCTCCAAAACTACCAACAAAAAGAGGGTCAGGGCACCATGAAGCACTTGGACTAAATCTCCCAAGCAGTGACTGGCACGGGTGTTGGGTCGGCGTCTGCTTCTGGAGCTAATTGCCTGAAGTTGGACATCTGGAAGCGAGAAAGACTGTCGGCGATACAGTTGTTAACACCAGATAAATGCTTGACATTGATGGTATATTCGTGTTTGGCGGCAACGAAAAACAGTTTGCGGAGTAGTGACATTATATAAGGACACTTTGACGTATTCGAGGACCATATGTCTACAACTGCCCTGTTATCGCAATGGAAAAGGATGCGTTTCCCAGACAGATCATTAGACCACAGAAGACAAGCTACGTAAATTGGAAACAGTTCCTTGAATTGAATTGAGCGATCGCGAAAGTGATGAGGCCATTTTGCGGTGGCCCATTTGCCGTTATTGTAGATGCCGAACCCAAGGTTGCCCGAAGCGTCGGTGAATAGCTGTAAGTCAGGGCTAAGAGTGATTTCACTGTCTAGAATTTGGTGTTTACCGTTCCATTGTGGGAGGAATTCGAGCCACCATTTAATATCTTCCCTAGCCTCAGTGTTTAGAGATATATGATGATGAAGTTTTTTCACCGTGGTGGATAACTGAATCAATCTGCGAAGGAACGTTCGACCGGACGGAATTACTTTGGACGCAAAAGCCAGTTTCCCTATCAAGGAGAGTAAATCGCGCTTCTGACATTTCTTTTTATTGTTCCATTCTATGACGAGCGCAAGGAGAGAATCAAATTTGTCTTGCGGCAAGCGCAGTTGCATGAGGGCAGAGTCGATTTGAATACCCAAGTACGTGATACATGTGGTTGGACCTTCTGTTTTGTCGAGGGCTAGAGGAACTCCAAGTTTTTCGAAAAGAGCGATTGTTTTGTGGAGATCTGTGTAACATGCGTCAGAATTAGGATAACCAGCTATGAAAAAGTCGTCTAGGTAATGAGTACTAAATTGAATAGAGTAATTGTTTGACATAATCCACGACAGAGTGTTTGATAGTTGAGTAAATCTATTTACAGACGAACGCAAACCGAAAGGAAGGCACAAGTCAACAAAAAACATATTGCGAAATTTAAATCCAAGATAATGCCAATTAGAAGGCTTGACAGGGCATATACGGAAGGCGCTTTTAATGTCTAATTTGGCCATAAGAGCACCTTTGCCTAGCTTTGCAACGATATTAACTGCTTGATCAAAGTTATTGAAATTGACAGAAGACTCTTCGTCACAGATAAAATCATTTATTGAATAACCATGAGGAGATGAAAGGTCCGTAATTGTCCTGAATTTCGACGAGTTTTTCTTTTGTACAGCGCCAATGGGCGAAATTCTAAAGTTTTGTAAAGGTGGAATGTGAAAGGGCCGGATATACGTTTTTCTTTTAATTCAGAAATAATGTTATCAGTTATTTGCTTACAGTACAAATCAGCAGACTTCAAATTGTTTGTTTCGTTTGTGAATTCGGGACCTGAATAGCCAATATCAAACCTGTTCTAAAATAATGAATGAGTTGATTAGAAAAACCTTATCTGGATAGTTTCTAAGCTCTGTTTGCAGTTGACAGATCTTGACGGGTGTTGTGATTTCTGTTGGCAGGGGGTTGAACTCTTTTTGAAGAGTTAGGGCAAGTGGATCCGGGGTGGTTTCCATCACAGATGTTGCAGAGATGGGGGTTTCGACAGTTGGGCAGATAGCAGCGGTTATTGTTGTTAAAGTATCGGCAATACTCGTTGAATTGGCGTGAGGGACGAAAATTATGTTGGCCCCCAGTGTTGGGGCAGGCAGATGCGAAATGGCCCGGTTTTGAACAAAGGTAGCATGTTGGTTGTTGGGCGGGAAATGCGGAGGAGCACCGAATAAATTTGTTGAAAGCGTAGTCATCAAAGCGGGCCCAGGAGAGCGATTTGTTTAGGGCAGTGTTCATTCGAAACGCGGTGTCATAGCGTAACCAAGATTGAGGAGGGTAGGAACGCTGTAAAGTGCAAATCGAATCTTGGTAGACCAGCATTTCAGAGGCAAGGTGTGGATGGAAATGAACCATGCCTCTAATGAAAATATTCCAGGCCTCCAGCCAGGAGTTGAAATTGGATATCTTTTTAGGCTGATTCCGCATCGCAGTAAGGGCAAAAGATTCGTCCTGGGTAGCGGGGGGTTGGATTTGAATTTCATATCCAGAGCTAGATGCGTAGTCATATAGAGAATTAGGCAACAACGAATTCAGATCTACGTAATCTTTGTTTTGCAGCGCTTTTTTAATTTTTTCTGAAAGTGGTGGAAGGCTACATAAATAGGTAGACATATGCATTAATGATAAGGAATTTAAGTTACCTGCTGGTTGACTGACAGAGGGCTCGTTGGTGCCAGAGTTGGTCGGTGGCAGCAGGGAAGGCAATGTACGACTATGAGTGGAGCGAGGTGGTGCTTGCTGAGGAAGGACTGGCTCAGTTGAAGTTGTAACAATGAGGAAGCTGGGGATAATGCGGCTTGAGTGGTGATAGGCTGTTCTGTGCGGCTTGAGTGCAGTTCGTCGCGAATGATGCCACGTAGCATTTCGATAGAGAAGGAAGGTTGGCTTGGCCTGAGTCGGCTGCAGGGTTGGGTGGGTTGCTGCTTGGTAAGTCTGGTAGAGGAGTTTCATCTTGGGTTGAGTTGTCCGAATCGGAGGGTGAAGGGCGATGGAGAAATCCATGTAGGCGAACAGCAAGAGTGTCTTTTTTACCAATGATCGATAGGCCATAATACGAACATCGCGTCTTGAGGGCGTTCTTAGTCATCCTTTGAAGATCTCGCAAGGTGAGTTTTCGATCCCTTGCCATTCTGGTGTTATTCGCAGAACCACTATCCATTTTCAGAAGAATAGAATTGAATGAACGAACCAAATAAAACAAGTATGCAGATATAACACGATCGACGAATAATTAGAGCACTACGAATGTGTGTGATATCGAGGAGAAATGAACGGAAAGGATGCTGTAGTGACGGGGGGATAAAAAGGCCGAGGATGCGACGGGGGTATTGTTTAAGTTCACCTCGGCGTTAAGCTACATTAACTGGGGTTAATGTCCGATTAAGTAAACACTGTTCATTCTATTGACTAGATTTCAAAATACTCATGGCAGTCTCCTGCAATAATTGCATTCTTCCTTGAAGCAGCACTCCCTTAACGGTGTTAACAGCTAGTCAAATTTAGTATTGGTTGGATATCTTGTCCTATTTTTTAACAATGTGAGTGGTGGTCTACCAATTTTTTTCTTTGCAGGTTTCAAAGATTCTTTAAGGGATTTTTTTGCAGCTGTTTCATCATTCATTCTTAGCATATGACAAACCAAGTTAGGCTTCTCCTTTTTACTTTTATGTTCCATGGCTCGGACACAGTTGCAAAAAGTCATTGACCTTCCTCCAAACCTGAAACTTTTGTAACCAACCTTCCTCACTTTAATATGATATAAAATTGCCGAAAAAGAGCCAGACAGACTCCTGCACCCAGGAGAAAAAACATGTACATAGAGACCTTCCCAGGTCGCTTGTGTATTTTAGCGTAAGTGTTACAAAGGTTGCAATCAGGCTTTAATATCAGGAAGGCTACAGATTGAGAGGGTGATTCATAAATTGCTTCCAACTTTCCGAGCTAAAGGATATCACAGCATTGTAGGGAACTACAAAGGTTTGACAAAATATAATTCTCTTTCTTTTATTATAATGACCAATCAAGCCTGATTTCTCTACTTTTATCAATTTAGAAATGCAACCTAAACTAACTGCATGCATGATTTTTAATAATTCAAGGTTGTTCCTGATTTATTGTCCGCACTTGAAGTAGCTGTAGCAGTAGCAAAAATATAAAAAGTCGTTTGACTACAAAACTTTCCTCATTGTTTAGCCGAAACCCTCCTCCAAACCAGGTGTGTAGGTGTGCAGGGTTTTTGCATCTCAGGGCTCGGAACTTTGATATAGTTTTTCATTTGAAATTGTTATAATATTTTTAATTTAGGAGTTTAAGGTGGTGGTGCTTGGGGTTTTGGGATTTCATATTTTTCTGTTTTTCCCGTGTTTAATTTGAGTTGATAGCTTGTTAGGAGTTGTGGTATTTTTTTTCTAATTCATTTATTTCTGTTCTGGGTGTTCCAGCGTACGCTATATCATCAGCATATCTGAGTTTGACAATTTCTGTCTGTATGGGTTTCCTGAGACATTTTGCGAGAGTGAGAATGAACAGGATAGAACTTAAACAATTGCCTTGCATGATTCCAATATGTGTTGTGAAGCTGTCTCTTACATTATTACTATGCCATGCTATTCGAAATGAGCACAACCTCGACATAATAATCATCATGCATGGGCAACGTTCTGTGCAGTCACATCACAGTATTCTATGCAGGTTTATGATTGTTATCACGCGGGGGTCTTTTTTCTATTGTCGAGCACGACCAAACATAGGGTGCAGGTTTTGCAAATTCACATGGCACGACCAAACAATTTGAATAACCAATTCCCTGTCCTCTACCCACTTGTCTATACGAGACTAAGGAAAGAAACAAATCAAGCGGGAGTTTGATTCTTACTAACAACTGCAATACTTCTTACTAGAAAAATAATTTTTTTAGAAAATGAAAAAAACATTTTTGAAAACCTTTGGATTCGACCTCTAGCTTTGCCACTGCATAATAGTGCGTATCCAAAGCAGTAGGCAAAATATCCACTCTAGCGAATCTATAATCACTACTGTGGTTGTACATTTTGCGTACTGTGCCGGTAGTTTCTGGGTACTGTGGACGATAATAACTTCTGTGGTAAATTTTGGGTTATAATACTTGATGTTGTGGGTTACTATGCTTGCTGTGGTGGTAGTTTTTGCATACTGTGGTGGATAATCACTAATTATGGTGGGTTATTATGCTTGTTGCGGTGGGTTACTAAGCTTGCGGTGGTGGTAGTTTTGGGGTGCTGTCGTTGATAATCATTACTGTTGTGTGTTATTACACTTGATGTGGTGGGTTACTATGCTTGTTGTAATGGTAGTTTTCGTGTACTGTTAGTAGTGATTATAGATTAACTAGCGGGATACCATCGCAAAAGTGTATATCGATTCGCGAGCATGCTTGTACAGGTGAACTCGACTTATTTAATTTTTTATAATTCATAGCCACTATCTTTGCAGGCTAAACGATGACAACTCGTATCTCATGGCACACTGTGAAAAATGGACAGAAGGAAAGTGGGGAATTCACTACGACAGCGAGCAAATTTTGGCAGACCATTCTTTTTTTTATCCTAACTTTCATCATTGGCTGATTTCAAGTTGGCTGATTCGTTTTGAATGTGATACCGGCATGAATGCTGCCATATCAGTTGGTGACTTCTGGGAAGTTTTCGTGAAGTGAACAGCATTCTCTTGATTCCGATTAGAGGAAACTGTCCTCGGGGAATGAGTTGACATATATACATATTATGCTACAAAGAAAATAAGCTTCACTGAACTCTTTCATAATAAAGTATTTAAATAAGTATTTTATTCATTTAAGTTTCGATCAAATGATGTTCATCAGCATATCCAAGAGGATCATCAATCGAAAGATGCAAAAATAAAGTCTATTTTTGGAGTTTCATATATACTTTGCCTTGATTTGCTTATACAATACACAGTTCTTAAACACATAGCCTTTGCATAATGGAAGAAAAAAACAGAGTGCATTCAAAAAGATTCGATCCTGGCAGAACTTGAACGCGCAATCTCCTGATTCGAAGTGAGGGGCTATTTTCATTGCGCAACAAGCCCATCATTTTGCAGTGTTAAAATTAGGGCTTCCAAAGAGTTGCTTAGAAGTTATACTATCAATTAATAACTTTTGAGGAAAAAAGTGAGCTAACAAGAAGGTAAAATTTCAACGCTTCGGAAAATTCGGTGCAATTCAGTCAAAATTGGAACGATTTCTACAAGCAAAGGAGTACTGCGCATGCTCTGGCCTACAATGCCAAATTAGAGCAGCAGGCACAGTGTAAATGACGATCAAAACCGCAACAAAGTTATTTGCCACTGTGTGATTTCAAGGTTGATCCGAACAAGTTTAATCCGGTACAGTGTAAACGGGGTTTTAATGCATTCAAGTTCCCTCAACCCTACAAGCAGAGTGATATATTCTCACCGAATCCTACTCTCTTTTTTCTATTGGCTTAGATATGGAGAGGGCGATGGAAGCATCGCTGTTTGATAGGTAGAGAAACCGTCGCTGCATGATGAGTGGGGGAGGTAGCTACATCAGCTACATCTTTTATTAAGTGTTGCTGAACGAGAATAGTTTGAGCACATTTGTAACTTATGAGATCCCCAAGGAGGTCGCTGAACAGTTTAATGTATCCCTGGGGGTTGTTAAATTAACTTATTTTAGCCTAGTTACAAATTAAGAGATTTGCATCAGGTGAGAATTCCGTTTTCCTGCAGAGGCTTTAGCCCCACCCCTGTCCCTTAATGGCTGTATGATAGGGTAGTGCCTAAATCAAGAGTTTTAAGGTATAAAAACTGTGATATTGTCAGGAAATGTTAAAATTGGAAATTTTAACCTTTAGTTTTATGTTTTCTTAGCAGCCTAACGTCAAACCCCCACAACCTTAATGGTCAACTGTTGTTAAAATACGAAAATCGAAAGCCTGGCCATTAAGAGCTTTGGTCATATTTATTTTCTCTCCAAATCAGACCAATCAAAATTTAAAAATTTTCAACTTATATAACGATATCGGTACAGAGGAAGTAACTCACAGAAAAACGGCGAGCTTACGAGAAAGCATTTTGGTTCTTCCTAAAAAAATGGACTCAAAGCAGCATGAAGTGGGGGTAGACCAGCCCATTAATCTAGTCAGTTCCTGATTTTGGACTTGCCTACTGTAAAAATTATGTTTGTAACACGTTTGTAAAATTATGTTTTAAATTATGTAAAATGCTGTCACATTACACATGCTTAATATTTGACATAAGATTTCCTTGTAAATGCTACTCTAGCCAATAACATAGTAACAGCCAGGTCAAAACAACTTTTGAAAGGATTGAATATTTTCCGCGGTTACTCTGATGTCCACGTTTTCGACCTGGCCTGATGTTGACTTACTAAGTCAGACAGAGAGTGCACCGTCGCCAAACATTGATGCTGAACAACAATTGGGAATGTTCAGTACTAGCAAAGAAATGGCACAAATCTCAATCCTTTGTTTTATGTCGGGTCGATACGTGCTAAGAAAAACAATGCTGTAGGCTATTTAGATGGCCTTGATAAAGAAGAGAAAGATGAAGTACTTAATACTGCAATTAAGATGGCAAGAACCCAACTTAGGAGAAGGCATCTCAACATTATTGAACTTACAATAAACTGAAATACAGCGTGAGGTACTATCGAATAAGTTACATAGGACAAAATTTTTTAAATGATTCAGTACCAAGAGAAAAGACAAATGTTAACGACGTTTCGAGCATTAACCTTTATCAAGTGACTGTTTCATTTTAAAATACAAATATAAGTAGTTTGAAAAAATGAAAACGAGGCAAAACAAAGATGTACAGGAACAATCAAAGAAAAAACAAATTCAGCAGAAGTATTATTAGTGTGTGAATCTAAAAAAACAAAAACTGTTTATTAAGTCCCCCAAGAGTAAGTGTTCCTAATTTAAAACTAATTTTCTTCTCTAAGGCTTTCCCTTCTCGAGAATCTGATGGTGCATGGGTAAGGGCTTGAACTTTCTTGTGATTGATGGAATAGTTTAAGGAGATGAAGTGTTTGGAGATGTTGATGTCGGCGTCGTCTTGGTGATTCTGTTGAAGATATATTTTGTTTCTGACGTTTCGGAGGTGTTCACCAAAGCGGTTGTTAAGCTGGCGGGATGTTTCACCAATGTAGAGGATGTTGCATTTTAAACAACGAATGCAATAGATAAGACAGGAAAAGGAGCAGTTAAAATGTTGTCGAACAGTGAAATTTGAGGAACCAGAAGAAGACTTGATGGGGGTGTTGTTGTCGATGTGGGAGCAGGTATGGTTACAGGGAGTAGAGCCAGGTTGTTGGGCGGATGGAAGATTGGATTTCACCAGGAGGTCTCGAAGATTGGTATCGCGACGGTAGGCCAGAAGAGGTTTTTCCTTGAATATATTAGATGTTTCGGGAGATTGAGCAAGGATGTAGAAATTCTGCATGATGATGTTACGGACTTGACGATATAGTGGATAGTAGGTTAAGGTAAGTGGAGTAGGGTTGGTGCTTTGATTGTTACGTTGTTGGTACAGAGCGTCGTAGCGTGAAATATAAAAAACTTTGGTGAGGGCATTATTTATTATATTATCAGGATAACCAGAACTGAGGAAAAAATTGTGCATTTCTTGAGCTTTTTCCCGGTGACTCTGCTCCCATATACCAGTAAATTTATGTCGACTTTAGGATTTTTAGTCTAAGAAAGCCACTGTTTCTATAAGCTCAATAATAACTCCTCCGGATTACCTAATTTTAGGCATAGTTACATTAGCAATAAGATAGAAAACTTCATAACATTAGACCAATCTATATCACCTTATAGAGTCATTCAATTCTGATCAAATCTACTGATATAATAAGGCTCTTGGATGTATGTTTCAGATATATACCAATTTATTTTAGCTCTGCTCCCGCCCTCTTTCCTCTATAGACGGCAGCAAATAAATCCCGCTTCTTCTTTAGTATTTCCCGCTTCTGGCATCACATTTTTTGTGCTTGGAATTATATCTTGTTCAACATAGTTGCAAGTCTTCATGCGCCCCGGCCCCATCCCCTATGGCTTCTGATTTCTTATCAAAGTATATCAACTGATACAAAATAAAAAATAATTGTCTTTCGTGAATTCAAAATGTATTCTCAGGTGCCTTATTACCGTGCCCAAACTAATCAATTGTTTGAAAAATTTCCAACCACCCGCTCTTATTAGGATTGTCGATACGAGGACCATGTTGCTATTTTCTTAAGATTCTTATAACATAATGGCATTTTATAAAGAAAAGCAAAATGTTCTTGCATGGGAACTCTGACATCTTCGTTCAAGATGACTGCCACTATTTCCAAAAGGGTTTGCAAGTGTAGTCAAAGATGAAAAGATCAAATTTCCTAAATTTCCAAATTTGTTGATTTATCTTTATGTCGCCAATCAAGTCTCATTATCAAAATAATTACACCGTGTATTCCAATAACAACCTTACAGGGACGGCGTCCAGTAATGGGATGGGCTTTGATACTTCAGAAATCAATGGTGTGACTCATTGAGTTCAGATCTCAGGTTGGTTGTAGTGCGAACAGACAGAGTGGGGTAAGTGAGTTTTTTTCATCAAACGCTTAAGAGTAATTTTATGGGTGTTTCCATATGAAAATTGATAGCAGCAACAGTAACGCGTGCAGTAAAATGTGCAGTAACGGCTCTGTACCAGGTGTAAGACTGTAACACTCGTCACTGCAAGTTGTTGATTTTACAATGGTATACACATTGTTGTCAATACGTTTTGCCATGTATGTCTTCTGTGTCACAGTTTTGTGCCAATGCAGCACAACTTTTTTGGAAATAGCTATCTTTAGTTAGTTACGGTGTTGGTTGGATACATCAAGCATAGAAACACACGTAGCATAATCGTTTTATGAAACATTACACCATGAAAAGGAATCTAAACAATGATGTTGAAGGAATCCTATATCTAAAAATTTTTCAGACAATCTTGGACAAAATATAACCGGACTTTTTGTTATTGATATTGATATTTCATTGTACCCCCTCCCCCACCAATCAATATTGTTGTATTTAAAGATTTCAAGGAAAATGCCTCTGCTTCCATCAAGCCTCAAATTTAAAGCCAATAACAACATTGATCTTGAGGGAAGGGGGGACTGGAAAGGTCCATCAGAAGTCCAGTAATATATGTCCAAGATTGTAGGCCAATAGGCCAAGGTCGGCACATTTTAGGAGGGAGAATTTTTGCCAAATCCATCTCCATTTCTTTCATGCTTTGACCTGTATTTTTTATCTTTCTTGCTAGAATTGTGTTGTGGAAGATGATAAATCAAATTCTTGTCTTCATTTATAACTATCCTCAACGGCCCGCCATTGATATTCTTAATTAGCATGCCATTAATTTCTGCGCGCGCATTATCTAGGGTTTTTCGTCCGATCTGCGCTCTTCGTGTCCACGAAAACGTCTCACGATAACAACGGTATATTTTAGTCTGCGTCAAGAAAAGTGGAGATTTGCACCTCTGTACTGTATTTCTTCATTTTCGAAATGTATTGTTGATTTGAAGTCCATTGAAATAAAGTCTCTGTATCGATCCCCCGTGTCCAGGTTCTCTATTAAGGGCATAAAACTAGGGGGCAAAAAACTTAAGGGAATTCATTTTTCTATTGTTCTATTGTTTTTTCTTCAGCGCTTTCTTTCATCGCGTGGGACTAGTCTTGGCAAATTCATTCTTCTCTTCTCTTTTTGTCAGGAATTCATTCTCAGCCAATGGGCCAGTGGGGCAGAGCTGGAGAAATAACTAGGGGCCAACTCTACTGCAGTTGAGAAATTAATCAAGTTGCACTGATGGTACAGCTGACTGTAAATGCACCGGAGGCGTACAGCACTGTAGATGTGTGCCTAATTAGGGGGTCTGGGGGCATGCTCCCCCAGAAAATTTTTCAAAATACAACTTCAAGATTGGCCTAGATGGGCTTTTTTGGCAGCTTTCTTCCAAGAGGACTAGGGGGGCAATTGTACTAGGGGGGCAATTTCATGAAACTAGTTGGGCAATGAAAGGGACTAGGGGGCATTTGCCCTCCTAGTTACTATGTTAAAAGAGGCCCTGTGGCCGTATCAAAGAAAACAAAAGCTTTTGCATTTCAATGGAATCAAGTTTATCTGCAAAACATTGTTCTCAATTACGTTCGTGGTACAACTAGTCTATGGGCTGAGACCTGAAAGAGGGGGTTGTCGGTACCACTTGGCGGGAATAAAAGATAGTTGCGATTTTCATGAAGCTCAATATGTTAAAAACGAAATTGACATGATAGACATTTTTAAAATGGGGCAAAGTGCTTTATTGGGGGGATGTAGTCTGGCACTGAAGCTGCGTTTATGTATTTCGTGAGTTTGACATGAAGTTGGGAAATACAGTTGCTAAGGCCCAGTTGTGTTGTTGTCAAGGCAGAAGTCATTTTCTTGAAGTTACTGTGAAATCTATCATCTCTTGCAGGTAGAAAATACTATTTTTCTTTCGTCAACATTCTGCCTTATTTCAACAGTAAGCCATATTGAATTTATGTATGTTCTAAATAATATAGGCCTAAGAGTACTAGTAGTAATGGGCCTACGTCTAATCTAACTAAGTAGTTACTGGTTTTAAATCTAATCTTATCTACCTAAGTACCGGTACGGTACGAACGTAGGCCTACTATTTTTTTAAATTAGCAACTGGAATTTTTTCCAGCCCTCGAAAATGCTAAAATTTTTAGACATTTCAGCCCCTGAAAGTTGCTTAAAAGTTGCTTAACATTTGTACCTAACAACCACCCCTTACTACACACCACGAATTTTTGGAGAAAGTAGTACTAAGTGGAAAACTTGCTACGTTAGCTGAAGAACTTCAACATGCAAAACATAAGAACAGACAATTTTCAAACAACAAGAAAGCGTATAAGCTTGATTGCTTGACTTTTTAGTTGCTTACAGTAATTCAGTTGAGCCCTCAAATTGCTTAATGTTTTAAGGTCAGTTCAGCCCTAGTTGTTTATTCAGCGGTTGCTTATTAAAAAAGTGTTTGTCTCAAGTACTTAATAATCGTTGAACCCATTCAAAAGTATCAGCTGCAATTTTCTCCGATTCAGTTTCAAGATAAATTGGACATGGAGGATGACGAGGACTGGTCCCCCTCACCAAAGAGAAGAAAACAGTCTTCTGACTGCATCATTCATTGTTCGTCGAGCACTGGACCTCTGATAACACTTGTGTCATACCAGTCATTGAAGACCCTGCTCGATGCAGCAAAGATAAGACAGCGGTACTAATATAAATAGAAAGAGGTTTAAAAGAAGGAGAAATTCCGGACATTCAGTACCACAGAGAATGCCGTAGTATTTTCACGTTGAAGAAATCCTTGGATTCAGTTAAAGAACAATCAGCAGATTCCTGTACGCCCAGTACAACTGAAAAAGTATGTAATAGTTTCTCATACAGCTGACCATTCTCATTCAATGTCTGTGGAATAGTTTCAATATAGCGTTTCGTATATTTTGGTACATTTTTGTATCTTATCTTTATTTTTTTGTCACTCAAAAAATCATGTCACAATTCTAGAGGTCATCTCAACGAAGAATTACAAAGTCGTCAATAATATTGGATAAAGTGTGCATTTTTTGCAGCAAGGTTTCTAAAAAGAAGAAAGGTCAAAAGGAGATATTGAATCAGTGTGTTGAAATGCGAGCGCAAGAAACTATACAGGAAACGGCCCTCCGATTGAATGACTCCAAAATTTTGAATTTGGCCCAAAATCATGACCTCATTGCTGCTGAAGCCCACTACCATGTTACTTGCTATAAATCATTTGTAAGAGTTCGACCAGACAAGCCCAAGTCTAAAGATAAAGATGAAGATGAAGACAAGTATTGCACTAAAGAAACTCTTTAACTACAAAAACTATTTCATTACATCTGAAATGAGATTATTGCTATGGAGCAAGCTACTACGCTGGTAGATTTAACTTCAAAACTCATCCAATTGCTCACAGAGGCAGGCATACAACAGATTCTGTATAGCACAAAAAAGCATCTCAGGCGAAAATTGGAAAGTGAGTTTCGTTCATCTGTTTCCGAATTCTAGCGGCAGAATAATATTTCTTCCAGCCAATGTATCAGCCACAAAGCTTGCAAGTGAGATTATTGAGGTTAAACATGAGCTTAATCGATATCGCATTGAAACTGAGAAATCTTTAAAGATTGCCAAAGAGGCAGCTCTGTTATTGAGGTTAGAAGCCAAATCATTTCAAAGCCCTCTTGCATGGCCTCCATCGGTACCCCAACTTGAAAAAAAAATGATTTCTCATTGCCAAGATATTTGAATATATTTTTAACTACTCTGCTAAGTTCAAATGATAGTGAAGAGAAATGTGTCACACCAAGGACAATATCTTTGGGTCAGGATATTCTTTACATGGTGAACAAAGGAAAATGTCTAACATCAAAGCATGTGATGTTGCCTTTCACACTAAAGTCTCTCACTGGGAATGTGGAAGTTGTAAAGATTCTCAATCGCTTGGGACGTGTCATATTCTTAGACTTTAGAAATTGATACTGCATTTGCGCGGTGCAAAAGATAGCAGCTCAGTCAACGAGAGGATTTCTTCTTCCAGAGAAAATATATCCTCATATTCAAGTGTCATTGGTGTACGATAACATTGATCGGCTAGAAGAAACGCTCACTGGACCAGATACATCTCATCGAGTTAATGGAATAGTTATTCAGAAGAAAGTAATTGGCCCACAACCGAAGCATGCAGACGTGAGAGCAGTTGCGGGGAAAACGCACCAAAGAAGCCTCAGGTTTGAGAAATTTGAGTATCCTGTCTTCAACGCTGGAGTTAGGCATGAGCCACCAAATCTATCTCCGTCAACTGGCATCTCCGTCATCTCAAAATTGCTTCCTTGAAAAATATGACGTGGGTGATAGCCCGGATTACGAATCAGCAGAGTCAGTGCATAAGTAGTTGGACTGGCTTTAACATTCAAGCAAGAAGTGAAGTTAATGTTGTCAAGGACACAGTTGGATATCTACCCACAATCGATGCCCCAGCAACATCAATGTCAACCGTTTATGAAATCTTGTGTCAGGCAGTGAGAATTAAGGAGGTGGTGTGCCTTCAGAGCATCATTGTGATCTTTGACCAAGCCGTATATGCTAAAGCTGTTCAAATAGTCTGGAAGCACAGCGATATGTTTAAAAGTATTGTTATACGCCTTGGAGCATTCCATACAACATGCACGCTGCTTGCCATCATTGGAAAACAATTTGGTGATGCAGGTCTGAGAGACATATGCATTGAATCTAGCGTGATAGCAGAGGGATCAGTCAATGGTGTTCTAAATTGTAAGCAATATAACCGTGCAGTTAGATTCCATAAGCTAATGTATGAATCCTGCATGAGGTTTATCTGGGAAGGGTTCATTTCTTGGATTGAAACATGTGATGAATCAAAGAGAGACAGTTCCTTTCATCTGCGGACGACGTTTGGAAGCACGGATTAGATATAGAAATGTATCAAACCATTGTCGAGAGTGAGTCTCTTGCTCATGTCGATGTTCTGTTTCAGCAATACATAGATGTTCTTAGATGCCAAAATGAGACTATATCTCAGTTTTGGATGAAATACATAGATCTGGTTACAGCATTGCTGAATCTTATAAGGGCATCTAGAGAGGGTGATTGGATTTTGCATCTGACTTCGATCGAAGAAATCATTCTGTGGTGCTTTGCATATGACCATACCAATTATGCACGATATCTACCATAGTATCTCCGAAACATGAAACGTCTGTCCACAACACATCCTGCAGTAGAGCAATACCTCAAAGCTGATGGGTTTTCAACGCAGATGAGTGATCAAAATACATTTGGAAAAATACTCATGGACCAGACAATAGAGGAGACTGTGAACAAGGACACCCAAACTCCTGGAGGATCCAAAGGTTTCAGTTTACGGAAAGGTGAATCTAATAAATATTGATTAGGCATTACTACTTACAAGCCAGACATCTTTGTAGTCAACTTTCTGCTACATTTGAAATTCTCATTCCTATTTTTATTATTTCAATTTAGGTTGTGTTGCAAGGTACTATATAACTGCTGATTATCGATCCTCATGTGTACGGAGCTTAAGAGAAATGATCGATCTTTATCGAGCTGCCACCTCATATCCATATTTCAGCAAGAATCGAATCAACAAAGACGAGGAGGATGTTAAGTGGATGTTAAGTTTTGACTTGTGCCAGGTAACAAGTCAAAAATGTGAAAAATTAGGCCGACTAGTCCATTGTTGTTCGATTTAGCTGTATTCTAAGCTATTCTAAACACTTGTGGAATTTGTTTTCTCAGCTTCTGATCTTGTTACATTGGTTTGCTCGACTTCATTGCTTGCTAAAGGCATGTTCCTTGAACGGCAAAATGTAATAAAAAAGTAAAGTATTGAATCAAACAGTGGATTACAAGAGAAAACCAGAAGGCTGATTCGGTTGAACCATATGGCTGTATCAAAATCTTTAAAAGGATCAAGCTGATCGATAGCAAATGGAAGAACACAGCAGACAAACACGAACATCAATGCAAATGAATATATCATAACTCTTCTATTTGATTGTGCTCTTCTCTGCATTTGAATTGCCGGCTTTCCTTTAATGATAACTAGAAGAATGCTATAGAATAGAATTAGAAGACAAATAGCTTTTTAACTTGACGCCCGCGATGCGGGCGAGCTTTTTACCTTGACACCCGCGATGCGGGTGAGTTTTTACCTTAGCACCCGCGATGCGGGTGAATATTAGTACCAGTTTAGCCTTGGAAAGACAAGATACCACTCAGCTGCTTTTTAACTTGCTGCCTTTCAACTTGCAGCCTTCTTAACTTTCGCTAGAGTCCGGGGAGGTTGTGGGATGCCATGGGGAGCTAACCTGCCCGGACTCTAGCGAAAGTTCAGAAGGCTGCAAGTTAAAAGGCAGCAAGTTAAAAGGCAGCTGAGTGGTATCTTTTCTTTCCAAGGCTAAACTGGTACTAATATTCACCCGCATCGCGGGTGTCAAGGTAAAAACTCACCCGCATCGCGGGTGTCAAGGTAAAAGCACACCCGCATCGCGGGCGTCAAGTTAAAAATCTAGTCTACTTGTAATGGTAAACACATAAGAGAATTGATAAAAGGATATTAAACTGTGGACAAAAAAAGAACATTATCATCATCATCATCACCATAGTTATCATCATCGTCAAAATTATCATTATCGCCATCATCAACTATAACATTATAATCACCATTAGAATCATCTTCATCATCATCATCATCATTACCATCATCATAATCATAATCATCATCATTATCATAATCATCAGCAGATCATCATCATCATGCCATCAAAATGATAATAGTAATAATAATCATCATCATCATCATCACAATCATCATTATTTTCATGTCATCAAAATCATCATCATCATCACCATAAAAATATGAAAGCTGAAGGTCAAATATAAGCCATACTTTATAAAACAAAACCTTGGATGGGATAGTGAGCCAGTGAGTCGCGGAGGTTAAGGGTATCTCTGACTGTGTTCCATTCACTTGAATTCTAATGCAAACGTTTCTATGCCCCGTCTGCACTCGAAAATCCTATTATTAACAGCCTAAATAAAAGTCAAAGAGTTCGATGGTAAATGCTTAATGCTCAAGATCTACTGAGAATATTCCAAACGCTTTTGTGTAAACTTATGAGGCAAAATTAGTAGAATTACTGCTGCGTAAATTCGAAAATCCTACCCGTATCTCATAGCAGACTTTAATTTTAAATTTCCTTCATGAACAATAAATATCTTTTCATTTCGATTTTCATTTTGTGTGTTAGTGTTCTGAATTTTCAAAGGAACATTCAACTTGAAAGCCGAAAAATTTATGGCCTCTTAGTAGTGTTTCATATTCATTCAAACAGTAAAACACAAAGTTTAGTGTGGCGATTTATGAAAATAATCAAAGCAAGAACTCTTCCTGAAAACGGAAAGAATGAGTAAAATTCCAAAATGAATTACAGTCTCCTATTGTCCTTTGACGTCCTTTGACCCCTGAAAACGTGAAAACGTACTTACAAAAAACGCGAACGGCATGCACTACCTGGGCAGAAAGGGCGTCGATCAAAAAAAGAACCACGTTTCTAGGTGGCCCAGGGAAAGAGCCTTTGTTGTGTAATTGAACAATGGACCACAACAAAGGGGCAACCTAATTTGCATTTAAGGAGTTTATTAGAAGATGTCAAGGTAAAAACTCACCCGCATCGCGGGTGTCAAGGTAAAAAGCTCGCCCGCATCGCGGGCGTCAAGTTAAAAAGCTAGTCTACTTGTAATGGTACAGTAAACACATAAGTGAATTGATAAAAGGGTATTAAATTCTGGACAAAATAAGAACATCCTGAGCGTCATAATGATAACAAATTTATAGCAGTAGACTCTGCGAGAAATCGTTTCTCTCCAGGGAACCAAAATATTTATTCCATAGCATAGCCGTTGTCATCTTCATAATTATCATCATCACCATCATCATCATCATCATCATTAACATCATCATCATCATCATCATCATCATCATCATCATCATCATCATCATCATCATCATCATCATCATCATCATCATCATCATCATAGTTATCATCACCATCAAAATTATCATTATCGCCATCATCAACCATAACATTATAAACACCATGAGAATCATAATCATCATTATCATTCCCATCATCATAATCATAATCATCATCATAATCCTAATCATCACCATCACCAGATCATCATCATCATCATCATCATCATCATCATCATCATCATGCCATCAAATTTCATCATGCCATCAAAATCATAATGATAATAATTATAATAATCATCATCATCACAACCATCATTATCTTCATAACATCAACATCATAATCATCATCATCATTATAATATGAAAGTTGAAGGTCAAATATAAGCCATACTTTATAAAACAAAACCTTGCATGGGATAGTGACCCAATGAGTCACGGAGGTTAAGGGTATTTCTGACTGTGTTCCACCAACTTGAATTCTAATGCAACAAAGCGTTTTTACACCCTGTCTCAGTCGAAAGAAAATCCTATTATTAACAGCCTATAAATGAAAGTCAAACAGTTCGATGGTAAATGCTCAATGAAATTTTTTGCCACCGAATTTTCAGATCTACTGAGAATATTCCAAACGATTTTGTGTCAACTTAAGACGCAAAATTTACTATTACTGCTGCGTACATTCCAAAATCCTATCCCTATCTCGCCGCAAACTTCAATTCTAAATGTCCTTCAAAAAAAATAAATATCTCACTATATCGGAACGATTTTCATTTTGTGTGTTTGCGCTTTGAATTTTCAAAGGAACATTCAACTGGTAAACTTTAAAACTTATGGCCTCTTAATAGTGTTTCGCATGCATTGTAACAGTAAAACACAAAGTTTAGCGTGGCGATTTCTGGAAGTAATCAAAGCAAGAACTCATCTTGAAAACGTAAAGAATATGAGTAAGATTCTAAAATAAATTACAGTCACCTACTGACCCCTGAAAACGTGATAATGTACTTACTGAAAACGCGAGACAACCCAAAATTGCCCAAAACCAGCCAAAAGCACTCAAAAAGAACTATAACTTGATGAACAGCACCCAAAACCAGCCAGAAATGTCCAATTTACCTCGAATCATTTATTTAGTGGCAGAAAATCCTTGAAAAATTACCAGAAATTCTTATGTTCTTTGAAATTTCATTCTTAACTCTAAAATTCTACTTTCGTCTTGAGACTTTTGTTGACATAAAAAGCTGTTAAATCGCTGCAGTCGAAAAAGCCTGTTTTGTTCACAACAGTTTTAGTATTGTACTTGAGCGTGAAGTTGAGAGATAAGACACAGTCGCACGCTGCCAATAAATATACCGTTGGGAAGGGTATCCATTGTCTGAAAGCATGTTTCATTTTGATATCTCAAAATATCTTGTAAGAAAGACTCATCACAACTAAATCGTAGTAAATAATCGTGAAGGCTCTGCCACGACCAAAATGTCACCATTTGTATTTATGGTCGTGAGATAATCGTATGAAAGGAAATTCTCACGCCTCACGATTGTGCGATAGTCGTACGACAGTTAAGATTTCATATGGAATCCAGGCTTTTAAAGCCACAAGTCATTGAATAAACCCCTGAGAGTTGCACGCAAAAGATTCAATGTACGTGTGATGAAAAGAACATAATAGATGGCCGCCATCAAAATCAAAACTTTTTTGAGGGGAGAGAAAATCGAAATTTTAACCAACTTATAGGTTTCAAAACGCTTAGCAAAATCTTTAAACAGTGTCCGGCCAGAAACGGGATCGATTAAAGAAAAAAGCGCATCTCTAGATGGCCTAGGGAAAAAGCCTTTCCTGTTGAATCGAACAAAGGGCCATAACAATGGGGCAACCTGATTTGCATTTAAGCATATTAGTAATATAGGACAAATGGTTAAAATCATAATGTAGCCCCTTGCAGTAGCAGCAGTCATTGATGTGCCAAAAGCAAAGGCAGTCGAAATTCCAACAGATATTATCCATATACATAATATCAGAATAATGAAACGACGTCTACTTAGCAGTCTCTTCACTCGTAATGGAAAAGCAACATCACAAATTCGTTGTACTGCAATGTTGATCGCATGGAAGAATGAAGCAAACACTGAAAAAACGCTGGGTATTGTTACGAACATAAAACTCTTGCTAAGAGCAAATGCTATCCATTTCTCAGGGAACAGCATGAAGACATATTGTGACAAAAGAGTCATTGAAATGAGTAGATCACTTATGCTAAGGCTAAGAACAACCAAATCAAATGTCGTTCGTTTCTTCTTGCGACATAAACATCCAATTTGAATAGCATTGGCTATAATTCCTAATGCGGTGATTGCAATCAATATCTTGAAAACTACGGCCTGTTGGAGTTTTTGTCGAGCTTCATCGGGATTATTAAATCCGAAATCGAAGTCTGTACTGTTAAAAGAATACGAATCATTATACCAAAGGACTTTGTCATTTAAAGCTGCCATATCAAATATTAATACCGAAATCTGAACTGTAGGAAAAATATAAACGATTGAACGTAAGTCATATATACATTTCCATTTCTATCAGAAAATCAGCGTACGGCACCCAAAAAAGCTTCAATTCGTCTCTTTAAATTGATTCAAGTGACATTAAACAAAATGTGATGAAATGCTCCACAAGCTTGTAGACATTTTGCGAAAATGAGAAAAAACCGCAAAGCTTCAAGGAACGTAAGCTGCCACCCGCATAAACAGCTGCGGCAAAGTATTCAACAAAATCAGAATTATATCAGCTGCGTTGAGTGGTTTTCATTAAATTAATTTGTTTAATTAATTAATTTGCTTGGATAATAACCTGACCAATTCTAAAACCTTTCAAATGCTGCTATATCAATAGAATTATTTTCGTGTCGACAGTTAGAAATTTCTAATGTTATAAGAGAGATTATTTGATTCTGATCATACACCAAATTCCACTCAATTCTAATATCAAATTTATAGCAATAGCCCAGTAGTGGAAGGGGGAGTATCACCACCCAGCGAGGGAGTTTTTGCGACTAGTTGCACTTTGTCAATTCGGGGGCGTTGATTCCAAATTTCGATGTTAGTCAGTCATATCAGGGGGCGTTTTCGAGTTATGGGGGCATTTGCCCCCAAAAACGAGGATAACACTTAGGATGCAATAAAACGTCTAGATAACTATATATTCAATTAAAAAAACTTCAATAACCATCTTAAATGGCTATATTAATATCTTCATATGATTTTACTCCCCCTTCCACTACTGAACTACAATAGAAATATGCGCGCCCATTCTTTGAGAAAGCGCAACTCCTCATATTCTTAGAGTCAATTCAATCATGATTCAATCAAAGTCGTTTTTCATTTGATATCTACTTCCAGCGTGTATGATGTTCTTTTCGAAAGACCAAATCGGGGTCAACCCTATTCAACCATCAAATTTCATTCCAATGAATTTTTCTGAATCTTTTGAACAAACTTGGTTATTTCAACTGAATTTGGAAAAACTGCGAAAAAATATAAGCTACTTTGTTTGTGGCTCTATTGAAAATCATCTATTGTTTTTTCATTTGAACACTGTATTGCGTACCAATTATTTGTTACTCTTTTGTTTTTCATCTTCCACTCTTTGTTCAGCAACAAATTTTGTTTCATGTCCATGTCTTGCTGTCTTTAATCATTGCCAGAAAAAGCATCTGTTTAAGAAATCGTGTTGTCATTGAATTCGCTGCAGTTTGTTAAGGATTTCTGGGGACTTGTTATATGGGTTCCTGTGGATACGCGGGGACACGATGAATTTCGTAAAACGCAAAATATTTTCTTGTATTTTTTTGTTCCCCTAGTTATTTACCATTCTTAAAACGTGAAATTATATTTTTATCTCTATGTTTTGTGAAAAGCGAGTCTTGGTTACACTATGGAATTGGCCAGCAATGAATGTCACAGATGGTGCAGCATATGTCCAGGATTACTCTTAGGTGCCGAATTGCCTTCCCTTCGCTTTTTAAGTTTTTGAAAATTTTCCAACCCCCCTGCTCTTATTAGGAACCTCCGCTAATTAAGATCTGCATTGAACATTATATTGATATTTCTTATTTAGTCTGCTTGGACCTTCTAAGCGTGAAGTTTCACATTTACTCTCTATTATTCGTTAGAAATTTTGATTTTCTTGCTTTCTAAGTACTATTAGGCCCGTTCGCGCTGCCTTTCAGCAATTTCAAGCTAACACTTGTCAAATAATTTCCGACTCCCCCCGTTTATTCCGACCCCCCACCAATTAAATTTTGTTCTAAGTTCCAGCCCCCCGTCTGTTACGACCCCCCTCCGAGCAATTAGGCACATAAGAGTATGTATTGACTGCCAGAGATTGTGAATTAATATCACAAATTGTGTGGCCAATATCACAAATCATGAGGTCATTATCACATATTGTGCAGTCAATATCATAAATTATGAGGTCAATATCATAAATTGTGCGGTCAATATCAGAAATTATGAGGTCAATATCACAAATCGTGCAGGCAATATGACAGATTGTCTACCAAATGTCACAGATGTATACCAAATCTCACAGATGTAGCAGCAAAAACAAATATCTTAGATTGTGCATTCAATTTCACAACATATGCATCAAATATCATAGCTATTCAAGCCAATATCTCTAATTATGCAGCCAATGTCACAGTTTGTGCCCCCTATGTCACAGACTCTGCGCAAATATCAGACAGATCTAATATTGTGCAGCACGCATCACTGTTTGTGCCGAAAATATCAAACTTTGCAACAAATCTCACACCTTGAGCAACAAATGTCACAGGTTGTGCAGATTTTTCTGCAAATTTCAAAGATTGTGCAACAATGCAACTAATGTCAAAGCTTCTGCAACCAATGTCAAAGATTGTGCAACCAATGTCAAAGATTGTGCGACAAATGTCAAAGATTGTGCGACAAATGTCACAAATTGTGCAACCAATCTTAGACATTGTGCAACCAAAAGACAAATTTTGCAGAGTCAAAGTCAAATTTTGTAGCAAATTTTACAGATTAGAACCTATTTCTCGGATTGCACAGCAAATGTCACTGATTATGAAGCAACTGTCACAGATGGGGTAGCCAATATCACAGAAGGTGTAGCCAATGTCAATTTTTGTACAGCGAATGCCACATTTTATACAGCCAATTTCACAGATTGGTCAGCCAAAGAACGTCAAAGATTCTTGCGCACATCTCGCAGATTGTGCAACAAATGTGAAAGATTGTGAAGTGTATGTCACAGATGGTGCATTCAATATCACCAATTAAGCACCAATATTAAATAATTTTAGCCAATGTCACAGACTGTGTTGCAAATTCAATGTCACAAATGTTTCAGCCAGCGTTAGAGATTGTGCCGCCAAAGTCAAATTTTGCAGCAAAGCTCACAGATTTCGACAAATTTTTCAGATTATGTAGCAAATGTCACATATTATACAGCAAATGTCACAGATTTTGCAGCCAATGTCACAAATCGTGGAAAAAATATCAGAGGTTATGCAGCCAATGTCACAGATTATAAAGCAGCTTTTATAGATTGTGCAAAAAATGTAGCAGATTTTTTGACAAATGCAACAGATTGTGTTCCCCTCACGACAACCGTGATGCCTTCCAACGTCTTTCATGATATTTCACTACAATAATCGTGCTATCCCCCATTCGTACTAAATATCTGCCACGTTCTCCAAAATGCGTTCCCGCAGCAATTATAATATCCCACCACAGGCATAATTTTGTCCTCCAATCGTACTGAAGATCCGCAACAGTAATCATGATTTAAGGTCACCGTAGTGAATATCCTTCACTGCACTTAGAGATGCATCCCATACAATCATGGTACCCCTCTAGCGCATTGAATATCCCCAACATACTGCACATCCCCTACCATCCTGAAGACACCGTGGAAGACAGCACTTACAAGGGGGGTAATAGACACCGCGGAACATGGGCATGAAACAAAACTTGTTGCTGAGCAAAAGTGAGCAAGATGAGAAAAGAAAGGATAGCGTAGGTGTAGTTTAGAATTTATGTTGTTGCAGTTTTATCCCTATAAACTTGAGCTAACCAAGTTGGTTCAAATGATTAGGAAAAAAACGATTGAAAAGAAATTGGTTGGTTGAATTGAGTTGACGCAGGATTTGTCTTCTAAAAGGAACATTATACACGCCCAAAGGAAGATACTATTCCTCCAGATAGCTATTCTGAAACAATTAGGATGTCAATCTTTCAATGCCTTTATTATTTTATTATGTTTATTATATATACATCAAATATATAAAAAGGAATGTATTAAATTTTGTTTTGGAATTGAGTGGAACTGTTGAAGTTTGGATTTGTTTGTCAAAGGAAGCAGGTTGAATCAGAACATTGTCAAAACCATTTTTAATTCCAAGACAAGAATAATCTTATTGCACAGGTTTTACAACTAGTCAGGTTGATGCCAGGTTGACATTCAAACATGCGTTCATTTAATTGAAAAGATCTACGTGCAGCTGATACCATCGTCATTGTATACACTGAATACTTTTTTGCGGGTGTTAGATTTCAAGTTCTCTAGTGTCTTATTGTGTCATTCTACTCAGTCATTTGAAAGCTTGTAGACCATCCTATGATATTGCATTTTGTTTAAAAGTCACCTGAGTCAAGTTAAAAGGACGAATTGAAGCGTTTTCGTACGTCGTGACATGATTATTTGATGAAAATGGAAACCTTTAGTCGTACATTTATGTTCAATCATACATATTCCTTTAACGGTTCAAAACTTGGTAATAATGCTTCAGCTTTTGATGACTGCTATTCTTCGTTCTATAGTTCTTCATTGAATATTACAGACTTCGATTTCGGATTGACTAATTCGGATATAAGTCTAAATCAATATCTACGAGCCGAAGCCGCATTTTACAAGTTGTTGATTGCATTCAATGCATTGGGATTTATAACCAATTTTTTTCAAATTGGATGCATATGTCGCAGATGGAAAGAACGAACTACATTTAATTTAGTAGTTCTCAGCCTTAGCTTGAGTGATCTACTCATTTCATTGACTGGTCTGGCACATGGTTGCCTGTTGTTATTTCCTGAGATATTCCAAGATTTTGGGTTGCGAGAGATATATATTGTTATGACAATTGTATTAATCCCCACCTTTTTTTCAATATTTGCTTCAGTCTTCCATGCAATCTTCATTGCAGTACAACGAATTTGTGCTGTTGCTTTTCCATTTAGAGTGAAGAAACTTTTAAGCAGACGTCAATGCATTATTGCAATATTATTTATATGGGCAATATCTGTTGGAATGTCGCTTGCGTTTGTTTTTAGCACATCAACACCAGGGACTGCATATCATAATACTTCAATGGGCTATATTATCATTTCATCCGTTGTTCTTCTAATTCTAATCTATAGCACTCTGCTAGTTATCATCAAAAGAAAGCCAGCAATTGGAACCCAGAGAAGAGCACAAACAAATAGAAGAGTTATGATATATTCATTTGCATGGATGTTCGTGTTTGTTTGCTGTGTTCTTCCGTTCGGCATCGATCAGCTTAAACCTTTTCATGATTTCGATACCGCGATATGGTTCGACCGAATTAGCCTTGTGCTATTCTATTGCAATCCACTGTTTGATTCATTGCTTTACTTTTTTATGACGTATTGCAGAGAAAGGAAAACGCCTGTAGCAAGCAATTAAATCAAAGAACAAAATGTTTCAAGATCAGAAGCTGAGAAAATAAACACCACAATTCAGCTTTAGAAGAACTGCGAAATAGAACAAATCTTAGCAACAAAATAGCGACAGACCATGGAGAGTCATTGCCAAATGATGACTTATAAGATTGAATGATTTTTAAAAACTACTTCATAAATTGATGATTAACTTGTGATTTGTCTAATGTAAAAATTCGAAAACCACTTGAAAAAACTTGCAGTAGCTACTTGAAAAAATGAGTGTATATTACTATTCATATTGAAAAACGATTCCAAACAATTTCAAAGCGATGAATGCTGAATGAACGAATCGAGGCTCGGAACTACTTTTTCAAAAACCTCAAAAACAAGACCTGTAACAATTACATGGCATTCAAACATTTTCATACTAAGGAAAAGTTTAAGCAATTTTCATCCTAATTTGTTGAAATATTGATTCCTGCTTCAACTAAACCAAATTGATTCTTTGTAAAATAACGTCATACATTTTTTTTACATTTTCCTTGTTTACCTTCGTCGCGGTGACCTGTTCCCTGTTAGGCCCTGTTCACCACCTTAGAATCACATACTATGAAGCATCTGGTGGAATTTTTTTGAGGTAGTGAGCATAAACATACAGCAAAACCTCTGGAAAATTGTTGCTTGGACATATTCCATAGAGAAGCAGAAGGATATTGGAATAATGTTACTGGCTATGAGATAAGTGTATGGCAAGCGAAAGTCACCATAATTAGAAAAACCCAGTTTTTCTCAGATAAATTGGGTTTAGCTGCAGCAAAACCCAGTTTTTCTAATTATGGTGCTCTTTTCTTGGGAAAAACCTGGTTTTTCTGATAATCCCGTTTTTTCTGCCAGAATAACTTAGTTTTTTTCAAAAACCCACATTTTCTGCAGATAAACTGGGTTTTTCTCAGATAAACTGGGTTTTTCTCAGATAATTGGGGTTTTTTTAGATAAACCCAGTTTTTCTGAGATAAACCCAGTTTTTCTCAGAAAAACCCAGTTTTTCTCAGATAAACCCAGTTTTTCTCAGATAAACCCAGTTTTTCTCAGATAAACCCAGTTTTTCTCAGATAAACCCAGTTTTTCTCGACCAAAGAAATAAGCTATTGCGAAATCATGGTTCCGCATTACATGTGCAATTCAGCAAATGCAGAATGGACGAAGCAAGTTGTGACGATTTTGACAATCTCTTGTCGAGTGCTATTCTATTTCAAACGTGGATGCATTAAGACACATTGAATTTCAAAAGAAAAATGACACAAAGAAAAAGAGCAATTCACGTCGAGGTCCAAAGGCAACGTTATTAATGTCATGTGAAATTCAGGAGTAAGAATAACTAAGGTTTATCTGAGAAAAACTGGGTTTCTCTGAGAAAAACTGGGTTTATCTCAGAAAAACTGGGTTTATCTCAGAAAAACTGGGTTTATCTCAGAAAAACTGGGTTTATCTGAGAAAAACTGGGTTTATCTGAGAAAAACTGGGTTTATCTGAGAAACTCATTTATCTGCAGAAAATACGAGTTTTCAGAAAAACCCAGTTTATCTGGCAGAAAACTGGGAATTTCTGAAAAACTGGGATTATCTGCAGAAAAACCCAGTTTATATGAGAAAAACTGGGTTTTTCTGCAGATAAACCCAGTTTATCTGAGAAAAACTGGGTTTTTATAATTATGGTGACTTTCGCTTGCCATATAAGTGGACATATATCAAATATTGAATCTGCTTTATCACTCATCTTTCTGTTTAAGCATTAGTTGCACATGTTGCATGGATACTAGGCTATCCACCATTCCTAACGGTTGAAAAACAATCTACAATTTGTCTATATGCTGATGGAGATAAAAAAGAAATTCATTCCAAACTGTATGGTTTAATAGATGACTGTTTAGATAGACGTTCTTTATATTCTTATACTCCCGGATTGTACTGCGATGGAACACCAACACTGGCTATTGGTAATTATTGTGGCCGAGAATGGGATGGAATAGCCCAGTGCGATTGTTTTAGAAATACGGAGACAGAAGATTCAGATGTTGAGATGAGCGAAGATAATGTAACAGCATAACTTTAATAGCATTGTTGGTGTTTACAATTAAACTGTATTGTAATACTGCTAAATTTAGGGTTATAGATAGGCTAGCGTCGGACGACTGGGGCGGTTAGGAAGTAACTTGAAAAAGTACTTTAATCCGTATTGTTTCGATACTTCAGTTTAGACACTCATCGCTTGAGAAAGGGTGAGGTGTATTCGTTTCATGTGTTGCATGCTGTTTAGGACTTTCAGTGCTTAAGAAAGACTGGGGAGTTCCTGTTTATTTTGTCATTGAATTTTCGTGAGAGTATCGAGGGAGGCTCTTGGGTATGAGCCAACAGAGTCACGTTTTAGCCTCAGGGAAATCCTTAGGATCGAAGTCAATATAAGGTTTATGACGCAACGAATATTGTTTATTATTCATTTGTATTTCATCGCGTGACAATTAACGTTAGTCTTACTGTGCCTACTGTGTAATCTAACACAAACAACCTCAGTTATTGACCATATAAGGTAAATTAGTAGACATTGTATTTGTGATGAAAAATGAATAAAAGAAGGTGTAAGCTATGGATTAGGGGAATCTTAGGCTCAATGGCAGGGATCTCAGATCACCTCGCCGAGTCGATAAAAGAAACAAACTTCAACGTTAAAGAAGTTGTGTTTTCTGTGTTTCATCTCTCCATTCCGGCCAAAACCTGTTAACAGTATGAATATGTTAATATTAAGAAAATACTATTTTTGACAATAATTGAATTGCCAAAGTTCATAAATTTCAAGTCTCTGTCTATTAAAGATAGCAGAATGGCAGCTGGGTGTGCACATGAGTATATAATCATTGATTAATATAGACAAATTAGCCAATCAGATTATAGGGTTATTACATCATTTTTAGGGATTTTCCCGTTTATCGGATGATTTTCCCGTTTATCTGGGGATTTCCCTTTCTCTGGAAATTTCTAAGCAATCAGACTATAGAATTATTAGGGAATTTCCCGTTTCTTGAGGAAATTTCCCTTTTCATGGGACTTTCCACAAATGAAAACGAGGTTGGAGAAACCATTTAGCTATAGCGCTAGCTAATGACGTCACTGTGTCTGGAGACTCATTGATGACATCATAGAAGTCGAACCCTTCTGAAGTCGTCGCCCCTCTTTACATCCTACTCTGCGCAGGAATATCAACTTTGCTTTCAAGTCAAACGCCTTAACCACTCGGCCATCACAGCTTCACATATGATGTTGATGTGATTCAAATGACAAAGCAGAAGACGAGGACTCGGAATACCAAACAAACACAAAATGTACGCTTCGAGCAGGATTTGAAACTTCGCGGGAATATCCAATTTGATTTCTAGTCAAACGCCTTAGCCACACGGCCATCACAGCTTGATATATGATTTTGATGGTGATTCAAATAACAAACAAGAAGACCGGGACTCGGAATGCCAAACAAGGCACAAAATGTATGCTGCGAGCAGGATTTGAACTTTAGCGGGAACATCACGTTTGATTTCAATTCAAACGTCATGACCACTTGGCCAACACAGCTTGATATCAGAGGTTGAAGGGTATTGAAATAAAAAAACAGAAAACCGGGACTCAGAATACCAAAACAGGCACAAAATGTACGCTGCGTGCAGGATTTGAACCTGCGCGGGAATATCCCATTTGATGTCAAGTCAAACGCCTTAACCACTCGGCCATCACAGCATAATGTATGATTTTGATGTGATTCAAATAACAATAAAGAAGACCGGGACTCGGAATGCAAAAAAGGGCACAAAATGTACGCTGGGAGCAGGATTTGAACCTGCGCGGGAACATCCCATTTGATTTCAAGTAAAACACCTTAACCACTCGGCCATCACAACTTGATATCAGTGGTTGAAGGGGATTCAAATAACAAACCAAAAGACGGGACTTTGAATATCAAAACAGGGACGAAATGCACCATGGATTTGACCCTGCGCGGGAATATCACGTTTGATTTCAATTCAAACGTCATGACCACTTGGCCAACACAGCTTGATATCAGAGGTTGAAGGGTATTGAAACAACAAACCAGAAAACCGGGACTCAGAATACCAAAACAGGCACAACATGTACGCTGCGTGCAGGATTTGAACCTGCGTGGGAATATCCCATTTGATTTCAAGTCAAACGCCTTAACCACTCGGCCATCACAGAATGATATATGATTTTGATGTGATTCAAATAACAGACCAGAAGACCGGGACTCGGAATGCCAAACATAAACACAAAATGTACGCTGCGAGCAGGATTTGAACCTGCGCGGGAATATTCCATTCGATTTCTAGTCAAACGCCTTAACAACTCGGCCATCACAGCTATATATATGATGTTGATGTGATTCAAATAATAAACCAGAAGACCGGAACTCGGAATACCAAACAAGGCACAAAATGTACGCTGCGAGCAGGATTTGAACCTGCGCGGGAATATCCCATTTGATTTCAAGGCAAACGCCTTAACCACTAAGACATCACATCTTGACATATGATGTTGATGGTGATTCAAATAAAAACCCAGAAGCCCAGAACTCGGAATGCCAAACAAGGCACAAAATGTACGCTCCGAGCAGGATTTGAACCTGCGCGGGAATATCCCATTTGATTTCTAGTCAAACGCCTTAACCACTCGGCTATCACAGCTTATATATGATGTTGATGGTGATTCAAATAAAAACCCAGAAGCCCGGAACTCGAAATGCCAAACAAGTCACAAAATGTACGCTGCGAGCAGGATTTGAACCTGCGCAGGAATATCCCATTTGATTTCTAGTCAAACGCCTTAACCACTCGGCCATCACAGCTTGATATATGATTTTGATGTGATTCAAATAATAAACCAGTAGTCCAGGACTCGGAATGCCAAAAAAGGCACAAAATGTACGCTGCGAGAAGGATTTGAACCTGCGCGGGAATATCCCATTTTGATTTCAAGTCAAACGCCTTAACCACTCGGCCATCACAGCTTGATATATGATGTTGATGTGATTCTAATAATAAGCCAGAAGCCCGGTACTCAGAATGCCAAACAAGGCACAAAATGTACGCTGCAAGAAGGATTTGAACCTGCGCGGGAATATCCCATTTGATTTCAGTCAAACGCCTTAACCACTCGGCTATCACAGCTTGATATATGATGTTGATGGTGATTCAAATAAAAACCCAGAAGCCCGGAACTTGGAATGCCAAAAAGGCACAAAATGTACGCTGCGAGCAGGATTTGAACCTGCGCGGGAATATCCCATTTGATTTCAATTCAAACGTCATGACCACTTGGCAAACACAGCTTGATATCAGAGGATGAAGGGGATTGAAATAACAAACGGGAAAACCGGGACTCAGAATACCAAAACAGGTACAAAATGTACGCTGCGTGCAGGATTTGAACCTGCGCGGGAATATCCCATTTGATTTTAAGTCAAACGCCTTAACCACTAGGACATCACATCTTGACATATGATGTTGATGGTGATTCAAATAAAAACCCAGAGGCCCGGAACTTGGAATGCCAAAAAGGCACAAAATGTACGCTGCGAGCAGGATTTGAACCTGCGCGGGAATATCCCATTTGATTTCTAGTCAAACGCCTTAGTCACTCGGCCATCACAGCTATATATATTATGTTGATGTGATTCAAATAATAAACAAGAACACCGGGACTCGGAATGAGAAAACAAGGCACAAAATGTAAGCTGTGAGAAGGATTTGAACCTGCGTGGGAATATCCCATTTGATTTCGAGTCAAACGCCTTAACCACTCGGCCATCACAGCTTGATATATGATGTTGATGACGATTCAAATAAAAAACCAGAAGACCGGCACTTGGAATGCCAAAAAGGCACAAAATGTACGCTGCGAGCAGGATTTGAACCTGCGCGGGAATATCCCATTTGATTTCAAGGCAAACGCCTTTACCACTCGGACATCACATCTTGATATATGATTTTCATGACGATTCAAATAACAAACCAGAAGACCGGCACTTGGAATGCCAAAAAGGCACAAAATGTACGCTGCGAGCAGGATTTGAACCTGCGCGGGAATATCCCATTTGATTTCTAGTCAAACGCCTTAACCACTTGGCCATCGCAGCTTGATATACGATGTTGATGACGATTCAAATAACAAACCAGAAGACCGAATTTGTTAGGGCTATTTGCTGCTCTTCCAGGGAGTTGTGTTTCGTTTTCGATTCAGCTCTTAAGGTGAATTTTCAAATTTCCTTTGAGCTGCTGGAAGGTTGGCAGCTCCCTTATGCCAATGGGGATGCTGTTCCACGCAGTAAGAGGTGAATAATGAAAGCCTTTTTTCACATACAAGGTTGTACCTTGCCATCTTGGAACGCGGATATTCTTGCAGTTTCTCGTTCTGTAGCTTGAATGCAAGGATATCTGGGGGAATTTATCCCAAAGGCTTTCGGGGCACATCTTGTTCATAATTTTGTAGGTCATGGCTGATCTATCAAATTTTATTAGTTGTTCAACATCAAGCTACTTATATGACCAATTATCTCTGATTTTATCCCTCTCAATTATGGTTCGGGCTCTGTCCTGTAAATTCTGCAGGATATTTAGTTTGTAACTAGGAATGCTCCCCCAAATTGTATTTGTATAGCGCAAATTGCTTTCTACCAGAGCTCGGTAGTTTTTTTTAGAGATGCCAATCCTGCTTTGAAATTCTCTTCCCAGTTAAGTCCTTCATCTAAGATGACACATAGTGATTTCGTTTTCCTTATACGCTTTACTTCTAAGTTGTTGAGAATCAGTGGCTCATCGACACTCATTTCATTTGTTTTCACAAGTTCACGTTGCGCATTCTCTAGAATATTTTCTTGGCTATTTGATGTTATTGTCACGTGTGTCTTCTGCATATAGGCCCGCTTTCGAGAATTTTAGGCATTTTTCGAAGTCGTTTAGATGGATTATGAACAGGAGTGGACCGAGGCAAGAGCCCTGAGGTGTCCCACAGGTTACCATTTTGCCAGGTGTTTTTTGCCCCTCTACCATGCAAAATTGTTTTCTATTTTTCAGATAGGATGTAAACCAGTCTCCTGCTGTTTCCCTTACGCCATATTTCTCTAATTTTGCCAGCAACATAGAGTGATCGACCGTATCAAATGCTTTTTCAGGTCGAGGAAGATAGTGAGGTTGACTTCTCTCCTGTCCATAGTGTCATACAAGAAGTCCGTACTGTTAATCAATGATGTTATTGTTGAATACAGTTAAAGAAAAGCAGCCTGGTTCCGAGTCAATATGGGCTGAAAAAAGTCAAGCATTTGGCGATGGATAATCTTTTCCAGTAGTCTTGAAAATAGTGAGATGACCGAGATTGGCCTGTAGTTGTTAGCGTCATTTTTTTGTCCTGCTTTAAAAATTGGAGTCACACTTGCTAATCTCCAGAAGTCTGGAAAAACACCAGTTAACATGGATGAATTGTATATCATTGTTAATGGTTCCAGATAAAATCCCCAAAATCTTTAATTAGTTTTGTAGAGATTTTATCTGGTCCTGGTGCTTTCCCATTCCTTAGTTTTAATATTGCGTTTGAGACATAGGCATCATCAATCAACATAAATCTAAATTTGTAGTTCCCTCGTTGATTTTACCGATAGGGTCGCCATTGCTGTAAGACTCTTATTCTTCGGCTAGTTTTGGACCTACTGAGACAAAGTGTGAATTCAGGGCTTCAGCAATATCCTTTTCTTTTGTGAAATTTTGTCCTTCGAACTTTAGACAAGATATTCCAGTGGAAAGATTGCCTCTATTCAAGACTTTGTCAATTGTCTTCCACATATGTCTCGGATTATGTTTATTTTCTTCTATGAGACCAAGATAGTATGCTTGCAGAGCCGTCTTTATTGCTTTCGTCACCCTGTTAATAAAGCTTTTAATAAAATGACCATAGTCTAGGAGAGTTTATTGCAGCCCCTTTCACCCTATCCCTCTCTGTCATTGGGGTGCATGAATACTCAGGATTGATTCGAAAATCTCTTGAAATGTAGATCCCATTCTATCAGGATCATTTGCGAGGGGGCTCAGGCTGGATTCCAATTCAATCTGTTGAAGATCATACCCAAAAGCTGCCTTATATTTGCTTAAATTACGCGACTCTGTTATCTTTGGTTTCTTGTTTTTGAGTCTTTGGGCACTTATTTTACGCACACCATATATAAGATAATGGTCTACCATCCCTAACCATAAGAAATCAACCTCAGATATGTATTGCTTTTTAGTGGTAGAGAAATGGCCAATTAGCGTCTTGCTGATTCTATTTCTAGTCAAACGCCTTAACCACTCGGCCATCACAGCTTATATATGATATTGATGTGATTCAAATAACAGACCAGAAAACCGGGACTCAGAATACCAAAACAGGTACAAAATGTACGCTGCGAGCAGGATTTGAACCTGCGCGTGAATATCCCATTTGATTTCTAGTCAAACGACTTAACCACTCGGACATCACAGCTTATATATGATGTTGATCTGATTCAAATAACACACCAGAAGACCGGGACTCGGAATGAGAAAACAAGGCACAAAATGTAAGCTGTGAGAAGGATTTGAACCTGCGAGGGAATATCCCATTTGATTTCTAGTCAAACGCCTTAACCACTCGGCCATCACAGCTTATATATGATATTGATGTGATTCAAATAACAGACCAGAAAACCGGGACTCAGAATACCAAAACAGGTACAAAATGTACGCTGCGAGCAGGATTTGAACCTGCGCGTGAATATCCCATTTGATTTCTAGTCAAACGACTTAACCACTCGGACATCACAGCTTATATATGATGTTGATCTGATTCAAATAACACACCAGAAGACCGGGACTCGGAATGCCAAACAAGGCACAAAATGTACGCTGGGGGAAGGACTTGAACCTGCGCTGGAATATCCCATTTGATTTCTAGTCAAACGCCTTAATCACTCGGCCATCACAGCTATATATATTATGTTGATGTGATTCAAATAATAAACAAGAAGACCGGGACTCGGAATGAGAAAACAAGGCACAAAATGTACGCTGGGGGAAGGACTTGAACCTGCGCTGGAATATCCCATTTGATTTCTAGTCAAACGCCTTAACCACTCGGCCATCACAGCTTGATATATGATGTTGATGACGATTCAAATAAAAAACCAGAAGACCGGCACTTGGAATGCCAAAAAGGCACAAAATGTACGCTGGGAGCAGGATTTGAGCCTGCGCAGGAATATCCCATTTGATTTCAAGGCAAACGTGTAACCACTAGGACATCACATCTTGACATATGATGTTGATGGTGATTCAAATAAAAACCAAGAAGCCCGGAACTTGGAATGCCAAAAAGGCACAAAATGTACGCTGCGAGCAGGAGTTGAACCTGCGCGGGAATATCCCATTTGATTTCTAGTCAAACGACTCAACCACTCGGACATCACAGCTTATATATGATGTTGATGACGATTCAAATAAAAAACCAGAAGACCGGCACTTGGAATGCCAAAAAGGCACAAAATGTACGCTGCGAGCAGGATTGGAACCTGCGCGGGAATATCCCATTTGATTTTAAGGCAAACGCCTTTACCACTCGGACATCACATCTTGATATATGATTTTCATGACGATTCAAATAACAAACCAGAAGACCGGCACTTGGAATGCCAAAAAGGCACAAAATGTAGGCTGCGAGCAGGATTTGAACCTGCGCGGGAATATCCCATTTGATTTCTAGTCAAACGCCTTAACCACTTGGCCATCGCAGCTTGATATATGATGTTGATGACGATTCAAATAACAAACCAGAAGACCGGTACTTGGAATGCCAAACAAGGCACAAAATGTACGCTGCGAGCAGGATTTGAACCTGCGCGGGAATATCCCATTTGATTTCTAGTCAAACGACTCAACCACTCGGACATCACAGCTTATATATGATGTTGATGACGATTCAAATAAAAAACCAGAAGACCGGCACTTGGAATGCCAAAAAGGCACAAAATGTAGGCTGCGAGCAGGATTTGAACCTGCGCGGGAATATCCCATTTGATTTCTAGTCAAACGCCTTAACCACTTGGCCATCGCAGCTTGATATATGATGTTGATGACGATTCAAATAAAAAACCAGAAGACCGGCACTTGGAATGCCAAAAAGGCACAAAATGTAGGCTGCGAGCAGGATTTGAACCTGCGCGGGAATATCCCATTTGATTTCTAGTCAAACGCCTTAACCACTTGGCCATCGCAGCTTGATATATGATGTTGATGACGATTCAAATAACAAACCAGAAGACCGGTACTTGGAATGCCAAACAAGGCACAAAATGTACGCTGCGAGCAGGATTTGAACCTGCGCGGGAATATCCCATTTGATTTCTAGTCAAACGACTCAACCACTCGGACATCACAGCTTATATATGATGTTGATGACGATTCAAATAGCAAACCAGAAGACCGGTACTTGGAATGCCAAACAAGGCACAAAATGTACGCTGCGAGCAGGATTTGAACCTGCGCGGGAATATCCCATTTGATTTCTAGTCAAACGACTTAACCACTCGGCCATCACAGCTTGATATATGATGTTGATGACGATTCAAATAACAAACCAGAAGACCGGCACTTGGAATGCCAAACAAGGCACAAAATGTACGCTGCGAGCAGGATTTGAACCTGCGCGGGAATATCCCATTTGATTTCGAGTCAAACGCCTTAACCACTCGGCCATCACAGCTTGATATATGATGTTGATGACGATTCAAATAACAAACCAGAAGACCGGTACTTGGAATGCCAAACAAGGCACAAAATGTACGCTGGGAGCAGGATTTGAGCCTGCGCAGGAATATCCCATTTGATTTAAAGGCAAAACCACTCGGCCATCACAGCTTATATATGATGTTGATGTGATTCAAATAACAGACCAGAAAACCGGGACTCAGAATACCAAAACAGGTACAAAATGTACGCTGCGAGCAGGATTTGAACCTGCGCGTGAATATCCCATTTGATTTCTAGTCAAACGACTTAACCACTCGGACATCACAGCTTATATATGATGTTGATCTGATTCAAATAACACACCAGAAGACCGGGACTCGGAATGCCAAACAAGGCACAAAATGTACGCTGGGGGAAGGACTTGAACCTGCGCTGGAATATCCCATTTGATTTCTAGTCAAACGCCTTAATCACTCGGCCATCACAGCTATATATATTATGTTGATGTGATTCAAATAATAAACAAGAAGACCGGCACTTGGAATGCCAAAAAGGCACAAAATGTAGGCTGCGAGCAGGATTTGAACCTGCGCGGGAATATCCCATTTGATTTCTAGTCAAACGCCTTAACCACTTGGCCATCGCAGCTTGATATATCATGTTGATGACGATTCAAATAACAAACCAGAAGACCGGTACTTGGAATGCCAAACAAGGCACAAAATGTACGCTGCGAGCAGGATTTGAACCTGCGCGGGAATATCCCATTTGATTTCTAGTCAAAAGACTCAACCACTCGGACATCACAGCTTATATATGATGTTGATGACGATTCAAATAAAAAACCAGAAGACCGGCACTTGGAATGCCAAAAAGGCACAAAATGTACGCTGCGAGCAGGATTGGAACCTGCGCGGGAATATCCCATTTGATTTCAAGGCAAACGCCTTTACCACTCGGACATCACATCTTGATATATGATTTTCATGACGATTCAAATAACAAACCAGAAGACCGGCACTTGGAATGCCAAAAAGGCACAAAATGTAGGCTGCGAGCAGGATTTGAACCTGCGCGGGAATATCCCATTTGATTTCTAGTCAAACGCCTTAACCACTTGGCCATCGCAGCTTGATATATGATGTTGATGACGATTCAAATAGCAAACCAGAAGACCGGTACTTGGAATGCCAAACAAGGCACAAAATGTACGCTGCGAGCAGGATTTGAACCTGCGCGGGAATATCCCATTTGATTTCTAGTCAAACGACTTAACCACTCGGCCATCACAGCTTGATATATGATGTTGATGACGATTCAAATAACAAACCAGAAGACCGGCACTTGGAATGCCAAACAAGGCACAAAATGTACGCTGCGAGCAGGATTTGAACCTGCGCGGGAATATCCCATTTGATTTCGAGTCAAACGCCTTAACCACTCGGCCATCACAGCTTGATATATGATGTTGATGACGATTCAAATAACAAACCAGAAGACCGGTACTTGGAATGCCAAACAAGGCACAAAATGTACGCTGGGAGCAGGATTTGAGCCTGCGCAGGAATATCCCATTTGATTTAAAGGCAAACACAGCTTATATATGATGTTGATGTGATTCAAATAACAGACCAGAAAACCGGGACTCAGAATACCAAAACAGGTACAAAATGTACGCTGCGAGCAGGATTTGAACCTGCGCGTGAATATCCCATTTGATTTCTAGTCAAACGACTTAACCACTCGGACATCACAGCTTATATATGATGTTGATCTGATTCAAATAACACACCAGAAGACCGGGACTCGGAATGCCAAACAAGGCACAAAATGTACGCTGGGGGAAGGACTTGAACCTGCGCTGGAATATCCCATTTGATTTCTAGTCAAACGCCTTAATCACTCGGCCATCACAGCTATATATATTATGTTGATGTGATTCAAATAATAAACAAGAAGACCGGCACTTGGAATGCCAAAAAGGCACAAAATGTAGGCTGCGAGCAGGATTTGAACCTGCGCGGGAATATCCCATTTGATTTCTAGTCAAACGCCTTAACCACTTGGCCATCGCAGCTTGATATATGATGTTGATGACGATTCAAATAACAAACCAGAAGACCGGCACTTGGAATGCCAAAAAGGCACAAAATGTAGGCTGCGAGCAGGATTTGAACCTGCGCGGGAATATCCCATTTGATTTCTAGTCAAAAGACTCAACCACTCGGACATCACAGCTTATATATGATGTTGATGACGATTCAAATAAAAAACCAGAAGACCGGCACTTGGAATGCCAAAAAGGCACAAAATGTACGCTGCGAGCAGGATTGGAACCTGCGCGGGAATATCCCATTTGATTTCAAGGCAAACGCCTTTACCACTCGGCCATCACAGCTTGATATATGATGTTGATGACGATTCAAATAACAAACCAGAAGACCGGCACTTGGAATGCCAAAAAGGCACAAAATGTACGCTGCGAGCAGGATTTGAACCTGCGCGGGAATATCCCATTTGATTTCTAGTCAAACGCCTTAACCACTTGGCCATCGCAGCTTGATATACGATGTTGATGACGATTCAAATAACAAACCAGAAGACCGGTACTTGGAATGCCAAACAAGGCACAAAATGTACGCTGCGAGCAGGATTTGAACCTGCGCGGGAATATCCCATTTGATTTCTAGTCAAACGCCTTAACCACTCGGCCATCACAGCTTGATATATGATGTTGATGACGATTCAAATAACAAACCAGAAGACCGGCACTTGGAATGCCAAACAAGGCACAAAATGTACGCTGCGAGCAGGATTTGAACCTGCGCGGGAATATCCCATTTGATTTCGAGTCAAACGCCTTAACCACTCGGCCATCACAGCTTGATATATGATGTTGATGACGATTCAAATAACAAACCAGAAGACCGGTACTTGGAATGCCAAACAAGGCACAAAATGTACGCTGGGAGCAGGATTTGAGCCTGCGCAGGAATATCCCATTTGATTTAAAGGCAAACGCGTTAACCACTAGGACATCACATCTTGACATATGATGTTGATGGTGATTCAAATAAAAACCCAGAAGCCCGGAACGTGGAATGCCAAACAAGGCACAAAATGTACGCTGCGAGCAGGATTTGAACCTGCGCGGGAATATCCCATTTGATTTCTAGTCAAACGCCTTAACCACTCGGCCATCACAGCTTGATATATGATGTTGATGATGATTCAAATAAAAACCCAGAAGCCCGGAACGTGGAATGCCAAAAAGGCACAAAATGTACGCTGCGAGCAGGATTTGAACCTGCGCGGGAATATCCCATTTGATTTCTAGTCAAACGCCTTAAAGACTCGGCCATCACAGCTTGATATATGATGTTGATGACGATTTAAATAACAAACCAGAAGACCGGCACTTGGAATGCCAAGCAAGGCACAAAATGTACGCTGCGAGCAGGATTTGAACCTGCGCGGGAATATCCCATTTGATTTCGAGTCAAACGCCTTAACCACTCGGCCATCACAGCGTGATATATGATGTTGATGTGATTCAAATAACAGACCAGAAAGCCGGGACTCAGAATACCAAAATAGGTACAAATTGTACGCTGCGTGCAGAATTCGAACCTGTGCGGGAATATCCATTTGATTTCTAGTCAAACGCCTTAACCACTCGGCCATCACAGCTATATATATGATGTTGACTTGATTCAAATAACAGACCAGAAGACCGAGACTCAGAATACCAAAACAGGTATAAAATGTACGCTGCGTGCAGGATTTGAACCTGTGCGGGAATATCCCATTTGATTTCTAGTCAAAGGCCTTAACCACTCGGCCATCACAGCTATATATATGACGTTGACTTGATTCAAATAACACACCAGAAGATCGGGACTCGGAATGCCAAACATAAACACAAAATGTACGCTGCGAGCAGGATTTGAACCTGCGCGGGAATATCCCATTTGATTTCAAGTCAAACGCCTTAACCACTCGGCCATCACAGCTATATATATGATGTTGATGTGATTCAAATAACAGACCAGAAAGCCGGGACTCAGAATACCAAAACAGGTACAAATTGTACGCTGCGTGCAGAATTCGAACCTGTGCGGGAATATCTCATTTGATTTCTAGTCAAACGCCTTAACCACTCGGCCATCACAGCTTATATATGATGTTGATGTGATTCAAATAACAGACCAGAAAACCGGGACTCAGAATACCAAAACAGGTACAAAATGTACGCTGCGAGCAGGATTTGAACCTGCGCTGGAATATCCCATTTGATTTCTAGTCAAACGACTTAACCACTCGGACATCACAGCTTATATATGATGTTGATCTGATTCAAATAACACACCAGAAGACCGGGACTCGGAATGCCAAACAAGGCACAAAATGTACGCTGCGAGCAGGATTTGAACCTGCGCGGGAATATCCCATTTGATTTCTAGTCAAACGCCTTAATCACTCGGCCATCACAGCTATATATATTATGTTGATGTGATTCAAATAATAAACAAGAAGACCGGGACTCGGAATGAGAAAACAAGGCACAAAATGTAAGCTGCGAGAAGGATTTGAACCTGCGCGGGAATATCCCATTTGATTTCAAGGCAAACGCCTTTACCACTCGGACATCATATCTTGATATATGATTTTCATGACGATTCAAATAACAAACCAGAAGACCGATACTTGGAATGCCAAACAAGGCACAAAATGTACGCTGGGAGCAGGATTTGAGCCTGCGCAGGAATATCCCATTTGATTTAAAGTCAAACGCCTTAACCACTCGGCCATCACAGCTTGACATATGATGTTGATGGTGATTCAAATAAAAACCCAGAAGCCCGGAACGTGGAATGCCAAAAAGGCACAAAATGTACGCTGCGAGCAGGATTTGAACCTGCGCGGGAATATCCCATTTGATTTCTAGTCAAACGCCTTAACCACTCGGCCATCACAGCTTGATATATGATGTTGATGATGATTCAAATAAAAAACCAGAAGACCGGCACTTGGAATGCCAAACAAGGCACAAAATGTACACTGCGAGCAGGATTTGAACCTGCGCGGGAATATCCCATTTGATTTCGAGTCAAACGCCTTAACCACTCGGCTATCACAGCTTGATATATGATGTTGATGACGATTCAAATAACAAACCAGAAGACCGGTACTTGGAATGCCAAACAAGGCACAAAAAGTACGCTGGGAGCAGGATTTGAGCCTGCGCAGGAATATCCCATTTGATTTAAAGGCAAACGCGTTAACCACTAGGACATCACATCTTGACATATGATGTTGATGGTGATTCAAATAAAAACCAACCAGCCCGGAATTTGGAATGCCAAAAAGGCACAAAATGTACGCTGCGAGCAGGATTTGAACCTGCGCGGGAATATCCCATTTGATTTCTAGTCAAACGCCTTAACCACTCGACCATCACAGCTTGATAAATGATGTTGATGACGATTCAAATAATAAACCAGAAGACCGGCACTTGGAATGCCAAACAAGGCACAAAATGTACGCTGCGAGCAGGATTTGAACCTGCGCGGGAATATACCATTTGATTTCTAGTCAAAAGCCTTAACCACTCGGCCATCACAGCTTGATATATGATGTTGAGGACGATTCAAATAACAAACCAGAAGACCGGCACTTGGAATGCCAAACAAGGCACAAAATGTACGCTGGGAGCAGGATTTGAACCTGCGCAGGAATATCCCATTTGATTTCAAGGCAAACGCCTTAACCACTAGGACATCACATCTTGTCATATGATGTTGATGGTGATTCAAATAAAAACCCAGAAGCCCGGAACGTGGAATGCCAAAAAGGCACAAAATGTACGCTGCGAGCAGGATTTGAACCTGCGCGGGAATATCCCATTTGTTTTCTAGTCAAACGCCTTAACCACTCGGCCATCACAGCTTGGTATATGATGTTGATGACGATTCAAATAACAAACCAGAAGACCGGCACTTGGAATGCCAAACAAGGCACAAAATGTACGCTGCGAGCAGGATTTGAACCTGCGCGGGAATATCCCATTTGATTTCGAGTCAAACGCCTTAACCACTCGGCCATCACAGCTTGATATATGATGTTGATGTGATTCAAATAACAAACCAGAAGACCGGCACTTGGAATGGCAAAAAGGCACAAAATGTACGCTGCGAGCAGGATTTGAACCTGCGCGGGAATATCCCATTTGATTTCGAGTCAAACGCCGTAACCACTCGGCCATCACAGCTTGACATATGATGTTGATGACGATTCAAATAACAAACCAGAAGACCGGGACTCGGAATGCCAAACAAGGCACAAAATGTACGCTGCGAGCAGGATTTGAACCTGCGCAGGAATATCCCATTTGATTTCTAGTCAAACGCCTTAACCACTCGGCCATCACAGCTTATATATGATGTTGATGTGATTCAAATAACAGACCAGAAAACCGGGACTCAGAATACCAAAACAGGTACAAATTGTACGCTGCGTGCAGAAGTCGAACCTGTGCGGGAATATCCATTTGATTTCTAGTCAAAGGCCTTAACCACTCGGCCATCACAGCTATATATATGAGGTTGACTTGATTCAAATAACACACCAGAAGATAGGGACTCACATTGCCAAACATAAACGCAAAATGTATGCTGCGAGCAGGATTTGAACCTGCGCGGGAATATCCCATTTGATTTCATGTCAAACGCCTTAACCACTCGGCCATGACAGCTTAACATATGATTTTGATGTGATTCAAATAATAAACCAGAAGACCGGCACTTGGAATGCCAAAAAGGCACAAAATGTACACTGCGAGCAGGATTTGAACCTGCGCGGGAATATCCCATTTGATTTCGAGTCAAACGCCTAAACCACTCGGCCATCACAGCTTGATATATGATGTTGATGTGATTCAAATAATAAACCAGAAGACCAGGACTCGGAATGCCAAACAAGTCACAAAATGTACGCTGCGAGCAGGATTTGAACCTGCGCGGGAATATCCCATTTGATTTCGAGTCAAACGCCTTAACCACTCGGCCATCACAGCTTGATATATAATGTTGATGTGATTCAAATAACAGACCAGAAGACCGGCACTTGGAATGCCAAACAAGGCACAAAATGTACGCTGCGCGCAGGATTTGAACCTGCGCGGGAATATCCCATTTCATTACAAGTCAAACGCCTTAACCACTCGGCCATCACAGCTTATATATGATGTTGATGTAATTCAAACAATAAACCAGAAGACCCGGACTGGGAATGCCAAACATGACAGAAAATGTACGCTGCGAGCAGGATTTGAACCTGCGCAGGAATATCCCATTTGATTTCGAGTCAAACGCCTTAACCACTCGGCCATCACAGCTTGATATATGATGTTGATGACGATTCAAATAACAAACAAGAAGACCGGAACTCGGAATGCCAAACAAGGCACAAAATGTACGCTGCGAGCAGGATTTGAACCTGCGCGGGAATATCCCATTTCATTTCTAGTCAAACGCCTTAACCACTCGGCCATCACAGCTTATATATGATGTTGATGTGATTCAAATAACAGACCAGAAAGCCGGGACTCAGAATACCAAAACAAGGCACAAAATGTACGCTGCGTGCAGGATTTGAACCTGTGCGGGAATATCCATTTGATTTCTAGTCAAACGCCTTAACCACTAGGCCATCACAGCTATATATATGATGTTGACTTGATTCAAATAACAGACCAGAAGACCGAGACTCAGAATACCAAAACAGGTATAAAATGTACGCTGCGTGCAGGATTTGAACCTGCGCGGGAATATCCCATTTGATTTCTAGTCAAACGCCTTAACCACTCGGACATCACAGCTATATATATGATGTTGACTTGATTCAAATAACACACCAGAAGATCGGGACTCGGAATGCCAAACATAAACACAAAATGTACGCTGCGAGCAGGATTTGAACCTGCGCGGGAATATCCCATTTGATTTCAAGTCAAACGCCTTTACCACTCGGCCATCACAGCTATATATATGATGTTGATGTGATTCAAATAACAGACCAGAAGACCGGGACTCAGAATACCAAACAGGCACAAAATGTACGCTGCGAGCAGGATTTGAACCTGTGCGGGAATATCTCATTTGATTTCTAGTCAAACGCCTTAACCACTCGGCCATCACAGCTTATATATGATGTTGATGTGATTCAAATAACAGACCAGAAAACCGGGACTCAGAATACCAAAACAGGTACAAAATGTACGCTGCGAGCAGGATTTGAACCTGCGCTTGAATATCCCATTTGATTTCGAGTCAAACGCCTTAACCACTCGGCCATCACAGCTTGATATATGATGTTGATGTGATTCAAATAACAAACCAGAAGACCGGCACTTGGAATGGCAAAAAGGCACAAAATGTACGCTGCGAGCAGGATTTGAACCTGCGCGGGAATATCCCATTTGATTTCGAGTCAAACGCCGTAACCACTCGGCCATCACAGCTTGATATATGATGTTGATGACGATTCAAATAACAAACCAGAAGACCGGGACTCGGAATGCCAAACAAGGCACAAAATGTACGCTGCGAGCAGGATTTGAACCTGCGCGGGAATATCCCATTTGATTTCTAGTCAAACGCCTTAACCACTCGGCCATCACAGCTTATATATGATGTTGATGTGATTCAAATAACAAACCAGAAGACCGGGACTCAGAATACCAAACAGGCACAAAATGTACGCTGCGAGCAGGATTTGAACCTGTGCGGGAATATCCATTTGATTTCTAGTCAAACGCCTTAACCACTCGGCCATCACAGCTATATATATGAGGTTGACTTGATTCAAATAACACACCAGAAGATAGGGACTCACATTGCCAAACATAAACGCAAAATGTATGCTGCGAGCAGGATTTGAACCTGCGCGGGAATATCCCATTTGATTTCATGTCAAACGCCTTAACCACTCGGCCATGACAGCTTAACATATGATTTTGATGTGATTCAAATAATAAACCAGAAGACCGGCACTTGGAATGCCAAAAAGGCACAAAATGTACGCTGCGAGCAGGATTTGAACCTGCGCGGAATATCCCATTTGATTTCGAGTCAAACGCCTTAACCACTCGGCCATCACAGCTTGATATATGATGTTGATGTGATTCAAATAACAAACCAGAAGACCAGGACTCGGAATGCCAAACAAGTCACAAAATGTACGCTGCGAGCAGGATTTGAACCTGCGCGGGAATATCCCATTTGATTTCGAGTCAAATGCCTTAACCACTCGGCCATCACAGCTTGATATATAATGTTGATGTGATTCAAATAACAGACCAGAAGACCGGCACTTGGAATGCCAAACAAGGCACAAAATGTACGCTGCGCGCAGGATTTGAACCTGCGCGGGAATATCCCATTTCATTACAAGTCAAACGCCTTAACCACTCGGCCATCACAGCTTATATATGATGTTGATGTAATTCAAACAATAAACCAGAAGACCCGGACTGGGAATGCCAAACAAGGCACAAAATGTACGCTGCGAGCAGGATTTGAACCTGCGCAGGAATATCCCATTTGATTTCGAGTCAAACGCCTTAACCACTCGGCCATCACAGCTTGATATATGATGTTGATGACGATTCAAATAACAAACAAGAAGACCGGGACTCGGAATGCCAAACAAGGCACAAAATGTACGCTGCGAGCAGGATTTGAACCTGCGCGGGAATATCCCATTTCATTTCTAGTCAAACGCCTTAACCACTCGGCCATCACAGCTTATATATGATGTTGATGTGATTCAAATAACAAACCAGAAGACCGGGACTCAGAATACCAAACAAGGCACAAAATGTACGCTGCGAGCAGGATTTGAACCTGTGCGGGAATATCCCATTTGATTTCTAGTCAAACGCCTTAACCACTCGGCCATCACAGCTTATATATGATGTTGATGTGATTCAAATAACAAACCAGAAGACCGGGACTCAGAATACCAAAACAGGCACAAAATGTACGCTGCGAGCAGGATTTGAACCTGCGCGGGAATATCCCATTTGATTTCTAGTCAAACGCCTTAACCACTCGGCCATCACAGCTTATATATGATGTTGATGTGATTCAAATAACAAACCAGAAGACCGGGACTTGGAATGCCAAACAAGGCACAAAATGTACGCTGCGAGCAGGATTTGAACCTGCGCGGAATATCCCATTTGATTTCAAGTCAAACGCCTTAACCACTCGGCCATCACAGCTTATATATGATGTTGATGTGATTCAAATAATAAACCAGAAGACCGGACTGGGAATGCCAAACAAGGCACAAAATGTACGCTGCGAGCAGGATTTGAACCTGCGCAGGAATATCCCATTTGATTTCGAGTCAAACGCCTTAACCACTCGGCCATCACAGCTTGATATATGATGTTGATGACGATTCAAATAACAAACCAGAAGACCGGGACTTGGAATGCCAAACAAGGCACAAAATGTACGCTGCGAGCAGGATTTGAACCTGCGCGGAATATCCCATTTGATTTCTAGTCAAACGCCTTAACCACTCGGCCATCACAGCTTATATATGATGTTGATGTGATTCAAATAACAAACCAGAAGACCGGGACACAGAATACCAAACAAGGCACAAAATGTACGCTGCGAGCAGGATTTGAACCTGCGCGGGAATATCCCATTTGATTTCTAGTCAAACGCCTTAACCACTCGGCCATCACAGCTATATATATGATGTTGATGTGATTCAAATAACAAACCAGAAGACCGGGACTCAGAATGCCAAACAGGCACAAAATGTACGCTGCGAGCAGGATTTGAACCTGCGCGGGAATATCCCATTTGATTTCTAGTCAAACGCCTTAACCACTCGGCCATCACAGCTATATATATGATGTTGATGTGATTCAAATAACAAACCAGAAGACCGGGACTCGGAATGCCAAACAAGGCACAAAATGTACGCTGCGAGCAGGATTTGAACCTGCGCGGAATATCCCATTTGATTTCAAGTCAAACGCCTTAACCACTCGGCCATCACAGCTTATATATGATGTTGATGTGATTCAAATAACAAACCAGAAGACCGGGACTCAGAATACCAAACAGGCACAAAATGTACGCTGCGAGCAGGATTTGAACCTGCGCGGGAATATCCCATTTGATTTCTAGTCAAACGCCTTAACCACTCGGCCATCACAGCTTATATATGATGTTGATGTGATTCAAATAACAAACCAGAAGACCGGGACTCAGAATACCAAACAAGGCACAAAATGTACGCTGCGAGCAGGATTTGAACCTGCGCTGGAATATCCCATTTGATTTCTAGTCAAACGCCTTAACCACTCGGCCATCACAGATTGTATATGATGTTGGTGTGATTCAAATAACAGACCAGACGACCGGGTCTCGGAATGCCAAACAAGGCACAAAATGTACGCTGCGAGCAGGATTTGAACCCGCGCGGGAATATCCCATTTGATTTCTAGTCAAACGCCTTAACCACTCGGCCATCACAGCTATATATATGATATTGATGTGATTCAAATAACAAACCAGAAGACCGGGACTCGGAATGCCAAACAAGGCACAAAATGTACGCTGCGAGCAGGATTTGAACCTTCGCGGGAATATCCCATTTGATTTCAAGTCAAACGCCTTAACCACTCGCCCATCACAGATTATATATAATGTTGATGTGATTCAAATAACAAACCAGAAGACCGGGACTCGGAATGCCAAACAAGGCACAAAATGTACGCTGCGAGCAGGATTTGAACCTGCGCGGGAATATCCCATTTGATTTCAAGTCAAACGTCTTAACCACTCGGCCATCACAGCTTGATATATGATGTTGATGACGATTCAAATAACAAACCAGAAGACCGGGACTTGGAATGCCAAACAAGGCACAAAATGTACGCTGCGAGCAGGATTTGAACCTGCGCAGGAATATCCCATTTGATTTCAAGTCAAACGCCTTAACCACTCGGCCATCACAGCTTGATATATGATGTTGATGTGATTCAAATAACAAACCAGAAGACCGGGACTCAGAATGCCAAAACAGGCACAAAATGTACGCTGCGAGCAGGATTTGAACCTGCGCGGGAATATCCCATTTGATTTCTAGTCAAACGCCTTAACCACTCGGCCATCACAGCTATATATATGATGTTGATGTGATTCAAATAACAAACCAGAAGACCGGGACTCGGAATGCCAAACAAGGCACAAAATGTACGCTGCGAGCAGGATTTGAACCTGCGCGGAATATCCCATTTGATTTCAAGTCAAACGCCTTAACCACTCGGCCATCACAGCTTATATATGATGTTGATGTGATTCAAATAACAAACCAGAAGACCGGGACTCAGAATGCCAAACAAGGCACAAAATGTACGCTGCGAGCAGGATTTGAACCTGCGCGGGAATATCCCATTTGATTTCTAGTCAAACGCCTTAACCACTCGGCCATCACAGCTTATATATGATGTTGATGTGATTCAAATAACAAACCAGAAGACCGGGACTCAGAATACCAAAACAGGCACAAAATGTACGCTGCGAGCAGGATTTGAACCTGCGCTGGAATATCCCATTTGATTTCTAGTCAAACGCCTTAACCACTCGGCCATCACAGCTTGATATATGATGTTGATGTGATTCAAATAACAAACCAGAAGACCGGGACTCAGAATACCAAACAAGGCACAAAATGTACGCTGCGAGCAGGATTTGAACCTGCGCTGGAATATCCCATTTGATTTCTAGTCAAACGACTTAACCACTCGGACATCACAGCTTATATATGATGTTGATCTGATTCAAATAACACACCAGAAGACCGGGACTCGGAATGCCAAACAAGGCACAAAATGTACGCTGCGAGCAGGATTTGAACCTGCGCAGGAATATCCCATTTGATTTCAAGGCAAACGCGTTAACCACTAGGACATCACATCTTGATATATGATGTTGATGTGATTCAAATAACAAACCAGAAGACCGGGACTTGGAATGCCAAACAAGGCACAAAATGTCCGCTGCAAGCAGGATTTGAACCTACGCGGGAATATCCCATTTGATTTCTAGTCAAACGCCTTAACCACTCGGCCATCACAGCTTGATATATGATGTTGATGACGATTCAAATAATAAACCAGAAGACCGGCACTTGGAATGCCAAACAAGGCACAAAATGTACGCTGCGAGCAGGATTTGAACCTGCGCGGAATATCCCATTTGATTTCTAGTCAAACGCCTTAACCACTCGGCCATCACAGCTTGATATATGATGTTGATGACGATTCAAATAACAAACCAGAAGACCGGCACTTGGAATGCCAAACAAGGCACAAAATGTACGCTGGGAGCAGGATTTGAACCTGCGCAGGAATATCCCATTTGATTTCAAGTCAAACGCCTTAACCACTCGGCCATCACAGCTTGATATATGATGTTGATGTGATTCAAATAACAAACCAGAAGACCAGGACTCGGAATGCCAAACAAGGCACAAAATGTACGCTGCGAGCAGGATTTGAACCTGCGCGGGAATATCCCATTTGATTTCAAGTCAAACGCCTTAACCACTCGGCCATCACAGCTTATATATGATGTTGATGTGATTCAAATAACAAACCAGAAGACCGGGACACGGAATGCCAAACAAGGCACAAAATGTACGCTGCGAGCAGGATTTGAACCTGCGCGGAATATCCCATTTGATTTCAAGTCAAACGCCTTAACCACTCGGCCATCACAGCTTGATATATGATGTTGATGACGATTCAAATAACAAACCAGAAGACCGGCACTTGGAATGCCAAACAAGGCACAAAATGTACGCTGCGAGCAGGATTTGAACCTGCGCGGAATATCCCATTTGATTTCTAGTCAAACGCCTTAACCACTCGGCCATCACAGCTTGATATATGATGTTGATGACGATTCAAATAACAAACCAGAAGACCGGGACTTGGAATGCCAAACAAGGCACAAAATGTACGCTGGGAGCAGGATTTGAACATGCGCAGGAATATCACATTTAATTTCTAGTCAAACGCCTTAACCACTCGGCCATCACAGCTTGATATATGATGTTGATGTGATTCAAATAACAAACCAGAAGACCGGACTTGGAATGCCAAACAAGGCACAAAATGTACGCTGCGAGCAGGATTTGAACCTGCGCGGGAATATCCCATTTGATTTCTAGTCAAACGCCTTAACCACTCGGCCATCACAGCTTGATATATGATGTTGATGACGATTCAAATAACAAACCAGAAGACCGGCACTTGGAATGCCAAACAAGGCACAAAATGTACGCTGCGAGCAGGAGTTGAACCTGCGCGGGAATATCCCATTTGATTTCTAGTCAAACGCCTTAACCACTCGGCCATCACAGCTTGATATATGATGTTGATGACGATTCAAATAACAAACCAGAAGACCGGGACTTGGAATGCCAAACAAGGCACAAAATGTACGCTGCGAGCAGGATTTGAACCTGCGCGGAATATCCCATTTGATTTCAAGTCAAACGCCTTAACCACTCGGCCATCACAGCTTATATATGATGTTGATGTGATTCAAATAACAAACCAGAAGACCGGGACTCAGAATACCAAACAAGGCACAAAATGTACGCTGCGAGCAGGATTTGAACCTGCGCGGGAATATCCCATTTGATTTCTAGTCAAACGCCTTAACCACTCGGCCATCACAGCTTATATATGATGTTGATGTGATTCAAATAACAAACCAGAAGACCGGGACTCAGAATACCAAACAAGGCACAAAATGTACGCTGCGAGCAGGATTTGAACCTGCGCTGGAATATCCCATTTGATTTCTAGTCAAACGCCTTAACCACTCGGCCATCACAGCTTGATATATGATGTTGATGTGATTCAAATAACAAACCAGAAGACCGGGACTCGGAATGCCAAACAAGGCACAAAATGTACGCTGCGAGCAGGATTTGAACCTGCGCGGGAATATCCCATTTGATTTCGAGTCAAACGCCTTAACCACTCGGCCATCACAGCTATATATATGATATTGATGTGATTCAAATAATAAGCCAGAAGACCGGGACTCGGAATGCCAAACAAGGCACAAAATGTACGCTGCGAGCAGGATTTGAACCTGCGCGGGAATATCCCATTTGATTTCAAGTCAAACGCCTTAACCACTCGGCCATCACAGCTATATATATGATATTGATGTGATTCAAATAACAAACCAGAAGACCGGGACTCGGAATGCCAAACAAGGCACAAAATGTACGTTGCGAGCAGGATTTGAACCTTCGCGGGAATATCCCATTTGATTTCAAGTCAAACGTCTTAACCACTCGGCCATCACAGCTTGATATATGATGTTGATGACGATTCAAATAACAAACCAGAAGACCGGGACTTGGAATGCCAAACAAGGCACAAAATGTACGCTGCGAGCAGGATTTGAACCTGCGCAGGAATATCCCATTTGATTTCAAGTCAAACGCCTTAACCACTCGGCCATCACAGCTTGATATATGATGTTGATGTGATTCAAATAACAAACCAGAAGACCGGGACTTGGAATGCCAAAGAAGGCAGAAAATGTACGCTGCGAGCAGGATTTGAACCTGCGCGGGAATATCCCATTTGATTTCTAGTCAAACGCCTTAACCACTCGGCCATCACAGCTATATATATGATATTGATGTGATTCAAATAATAAACCAGAAGACCGGGACTCGGAATGCCAAACAAGGCACAAAATGTACGCTGCGAGCAGGATTTGAACCTGCGCGGGAATATCCCATTTGATTTCAAGTCAAACGCCTTAACCACTCGGCCATCACAGCTTGCCATATAATGTTGATGTGATTCAAATAATAAACCAGAAGACAAGGACTCAGAATGCCAAACAAGGCACAAAATGTACGCTGCGAGCAGGATTTGAACCTGCGCGGGAATATCCCATTTGATTTCTAGTCAAACGCCTTAACCACTCGGCCATCACAGCTTTATATATGATGTTGATGTGATTCAAATAACAAACCAGAAGACCGGGACTTGGAATGCCAAACAAGGCACAAAATGTACGCTGCGAGCAGGATTTGAACCTGCGCGGAATATCCCATTTGATTTCTAGTCAAACGCCTTAACCACTCGGCCATCACAGCTTGATATATGATGTTGATGTGATTCAAATAACAAACCAGAAGACCGGGACTTGGAATACCAAACAAGGCACAAAATGTACGCTGCGAGCAGGATTTGAACCTGCGCTGGAATATCCCATTTGATTTCTAGTCAAACGCCTTAACCACTCGGCCATCACAGCTTGATATATGATGTTGATGTGATTCAAATAACAAACCAGAAGACCGGGACTCGGAATGCCAAACAAGGCACAAAATGTACGCTGCGAGCAGGATTTGAACCTGCGCAGGAATATCCCATTTGATTTCAAGTCAAACGCCTTAACCACTCGGCCATCACAGCTTGATATATGATGTTGATGTGATTCAAATAACAAACCAGAAGACCGGGACTTGGAATGCCAAACAAGGCACAAAATGTACGCTGCGAGCAGGATTTGAACCTGCGCGGGAATATCCCATTTGATTTCTAGTCAAACGCCTTAACCACTCGGCCATCACAGCTTGATATATGATGTTGATGACGATTCAAATAACAAACCAGAAGACCGGCACTTGGAATGCCAAACAAGGCACAAAATGTACGCTGCGAGCAGGATTTGAACCTGCGCGGAATATCCCATTTGATTTCTAGTCAAACGCCTTAACCACTCGGCCATCACAGCTTGATATATGATGTTGATGACGATTCAAATAACAAACCAGAAGACCGGGACTTGGAATGCCAAACAAGGCACAAAATGTACGCTGCGAGCAGGATTTGAACCTGCGCAGGAATATCCCATTTGATTTCAAGTCAAACGCCTTAACCACTCGGCCATCACAGCTTGATATATGATGTTGATGTGATTCAAATAACAAACCAGAAGACCAGGACTCGGAATGCCAAACAAGGCACAAAATGTACGCTGCGAGCAGGATTTGAACCTGCGCGGGAATATCCCATTTGATTTCAAGTCAAACGCCTTAACCACTCGGCCATCACAGCTTGATATATGATGTTGATGTGATTCAAATAACAAACCAGAAGACCGGGACACGGAATGCCAAACAAGGCACAAAATGTACGCTGCGAGCAGGATTTGAACCTGCGCGGGAATATCCCATTTGATTTCAAGTCAAACGCCTTAACCACTCGGCCATCACAGCTTGATATATGATGTTGATGACGATTCAAATAACAAACCAGAAGACCGGCACTTGGAATGCCAAACAAGGCACAAAATGTACGCTGCGAGCAGGAGTTGAACCTGCGCGGGAATATCCCATTTGATTTCTAGTCAAACGCCTTAACCACTCGGCCATCACAGCTTGATATATGATGTTGATGACGATTCAAATAACAAACCAGAAGACCGGACTTGGAATGCCAAACAAGGCACAAAATGTACGCTGCGAGCAGGATTTGAACCTGCGCAGGAATATCCCATTTGATTTCAAGTCAAACGCCTTAACCACTCGGCCATCACAGCTTGATATATGATGTTGATGTGATTCAAATAACAAACCAGAAGACCGGGACTTGGAATGCCAAACAAGGCACAAAATGTACGCTGCGAGCAGGATTTGAACCTGCGCGGAATATCCCATTTGATTTCTAGTCAAACGCCTTAACCACTCGGCCATCACAGCTTGATATATGATGTTGATGACGATTCAAATAACAAACCAGAAGACCGGGACTTGGAATGCCAAACAAGGCACAAAATGTACGCTGCGAGCAGGATTTGAACCTGCGCAGGAATATCCCATTTGATTTCTAGTCAAACGCCTTAACCACTCGGCCATCACAGCTTGATATATGATGTTGATGACGATTCAAATAACAAACCAGAAGACCGGACTTGGAATGCCAAACAAGGCACAAAATGTACGCTGCGAGCAGGATTTGAACCTGCGAGGAATATCCCATTTGATTTCTAGTCAAACGCCTTAACCACTCGGCCATCACAGCTTGATATATGATGTTGATGTGATTCAAATAACAAACCAGAAGACCGGGACTCGGAATGCCAAACAAGGCACAAAATGTACGCTGCGAGCAGGATTTGAACCTGCGCGGGAATATCCCATTTGATTTCTAGTCAAACGCCTTAACCACTCGGCCATCACAGCTTGATATATGATGTTGATGTGATTCAAATAACAAACCAGAAGACCGGGACTCAGAATGCCAAACAAGGCACAAAATGTACGCTGCGAGCAGGATTTGAACCTGCGCGGAATATCCCATTTGATTTCTAGTCAAACGCCTTAACCACTCGGCCATCACAGCTTGATATATGATGTTGATGTGATTCAAATAACAAACCAGAAGACCGGGACTTGGAATGCCAAACAAGGCACAAAATGTACGCTGCGAGCAGGATTTGAACCTGCGCGGGAATATCCCATTTGATTTCTAGTCAAACGCCTTAACCACTCGGCCATCACAGCTTGATATATGATGTTGATGTGATTCAAATAACAAACCAGAAGATTGGGACTCGGAATGCCAAACAAGGCACAAAATGTACGCTGCGAGCAGGATTTGAACCTGCGCGGGAATATCCCATTTGATTTCAAGTCAAACGCCTTAACCACTCGGCCATCACAGCTTGATATATGATGTTGATGTGATTCAAATAACAAACCAGAAGACCGGGACTTGGAATACCAAACAAGGCACAAAATGTACGCTGCGAGCAGGATTTGAACCTGCGCGGGAATATCCCATTTGATTTCTAGTCAAACACCTTCACCACTCGGCCATCACAGATTGTATATGATGTTGGTGTGATTCAAATAACAGACCAGACGACCGGGTCTCGGAATGCCAAACAAGGCACAAAATGTACGCTGCGAGCAGGATTTGAACCTGCGCGGGAATATCCCATTTGATTTCAAGTCAAACGCCTTAACCACTCGGCCATCACAGCTATATATATGATATTGATGTGATTCAAATAACAAACCAGAAGACCGGGACTCGGAATGCCAAACAAGGCCAAAATGTACGCTGCGAGCAGGATTTGAACCTTCGCGGGAATATCCCATTTGATTTCAAGTCAAACGTCTTAACCACTCGGCCATCACAGCTTGCCATATAATGTTGATGTGATTCAAATAATAAACCAGAAGACCGGGACTTGGAATGCCAAACAAGGCACAAAATGTACGCTGCGAGCAGGATTTGAACCTGCGCAGGAATATCCCATTTGATTTCAAGTCAAACGCCTCAACCACTCGGCCATCACAGCTTGATATATGATGTTGATGTGATTCAAATAACAAACCAGAAGACCGGGACTTGGAATACCAAACAAGGCACAAAATGTACGCTGCGAGCAGGATTTGAACCTGCGCGGGAATATCCCATTTGATTTCTAGTCAAACGCCTTAACCACTCGGCCATCACAGCTTGATATATGATGTTGATGTGATTCAAATAACAAACCAGAAGACCTGCGAGCAGGGACTTGGAATGCCAAACAAGGCACAAAATGTACGCTGCGAGCAGGATTTGAACCTGCGCGGGAATATCCCATTTGATTTCAAGTCAAACGCCTTAACCACTCGGCCATCACAGCTTGATATATGATGTTGATGTGATTCAAATAACAAACCAGAAGACCGGGACTGGAATGCCAAACAAGGCACAAAATGTACGCTGCGAGCAGGATTTGAACCTGCGCGGGAATATCCCATTTGATTTCAAGTCAAACGCCTTAACCACTCGGCCATCACAGCTTGATATATGATGTTGATGTGATTCAAATAACAAACCAGAAGACCGGGACTTGGAATGCCAAACAAGGCACAAAATGTACGCTGCGAGCAGGATTTGAACCTGCGCAGGATTTGAACCTGCGGGAATATCCCATTTGATTTCAAGTCAAACGCCTTAACCACTCGGCCATCACAGCTTGATATATGATGTTGATGTGATTCAAATAACAAACCAGAAGACCGGGACTTGGAATGCCAAACAAGGCACAAAATGTACGCTGCGAGCAGGATTTGAACCTGCGCGGAATATCCCATTTGATTTCTAGTCAAACGCCTTAACCACTCGGCCATCACAGCTTGATATATGATGTTGATGTGATTCAAATAACAAACCAGAAGACCGGACTTGGAATGCCAAACAAGGCACAAAATGTACGCTGCGAGCAGGATTTGAACCTGCGCAGGAATATCCCATTTGATTTCTAGTCAAACGCCTTAACCACTCGGCCATCACAGCTTGATATATGATGTTGATGACGATTCAAATAACAAACCAGAAGACCGGGACTTGGAATGCCAAACAAGGCACAAAATGTACGCTGCGAGCAGGATTTGAACCTGCGCGGGAATATCCCATTTGATTTCTAGTCAAACGCCTTAACCACTCGGCCATCACAGCTTGATATATGATGTTGATGTGATTCAAATAACAAACCAGAAGACCGGGACTCGGAATGCCAAACAAGGCACAAAATGTACGCTGCGAGCAGGATTTGAACCTGCGCGGGAATATCCCATTTGATTTCTAGTCAAACGCCTTAACCACTCGGCCATCACAGCTTGATATATGATGTTGATGTGATTCAAATAACAAACCAGAAGACCGGGACTTGGAATGCCAAACAAGGCACAAAATGTACGCTGCGAGCAGGATTTGAACCTGCGCGGGAATATCCCATTTGATTTCTAGTCAAACGCCTTAACCACTCGGCCATCACAGCTTGATATATGATGTTGATGTGATTCAAATAACAAACCAGAAGACTGGGACTCGGAATGCCAAACAAGGCACAAAATGTACGCTGCGAGCAGGATTTGAACCTGCGCGGGAATATCCCATTTCATTACAAGTCAAACGCCTTAACCACTCGGCCATCACAGCTTATATATGATGTTGATGTAATTCAAATAACAAACCAGACGACCGGCTCTTGGAATGCCAAAACATGTACAAAATGTACGCTGCGATCAGGATTTGAACCTGCACGGGAATATCCCATTTGACTTCCAGTCAAACGCCTTAACCACTCGGCCATCACAGCTTGATATATGATGTTGATGTGATTCAAATAACAAACCAGAAGACCGGGACTCAGAATACCAAACAAGGCACAAAATGTACGCTGCGAGCAGGATTTGAACCTGCGCGGGAATATCCCATTTGATTTCTAGTCAAACGCCTTAACCACTCGGCCATCACAGCTTGATATATGATGTTGATGTGATTCAAATAACAAACCAGAAGACCGGGACTCGGAATGCCAAACAAGGCACAAAATGTACGCTGCGAGCAGGATTTGAACCTGCGCGGAATATCCCATTTGATTTCTAGTCAAACGCCTTAACCACTCGGCCATCACAGCTTGATATATGATGTTGATGTGATTCAAATAACAAACCAGAAGACCGGGACTGGAATGCCAAACAAGGCACAAAATGTACGCTGCGAGCAGGATTTGAACCTGCGCGGGAATATCCCATTTGATTTCAAGTCAAACGCCTTAACCACTCGGCCATCACAGCTTGATATATGATGTTGATGTGATTCAAATAACAAACCAGAAGACCGGGACTCGGAATGCCAAACAAGGCACAAAATGTACGCTGCGAGCAGGATTTGAACCTGCGCGGGAATATCCCATTTGATTTCAAGTCAAACGCCTTAACCACTCGGCCATCACAGCTTGATATATGATGTTGATGTGATTCAAATAACAAACCAGAAGACCGGGACTTGGAATGCCAAACAAGGCACAAAATGTACGCTGGGAGCAGGATTTGAGCCTGCGCAGGAATATCCCATTTGATTTCTAGTCAAACGCCTTAACCACTCGGCCATCACAGCTTGATATATGATGTTGATGATGATTCAAATAATAAACCAGAAGACCGGCACTTGGAATGCCAAACAAGGCACAAAATGTACGCTGCGAGCAGGAAATGAACCTGCGCTGGAATATCTCATTTGATTTCTAGTCAAAAGCCTTAACCACTCGGCCATCACAGCATGATATATGATGTTGATGACGATTCAAATAACAAACCAGAAGACCGGCACTTGGAATGCAAAACAAGGCACAAAATGTACGCTGCGAGCAGGATTTGAACCTGCGCAGGAATATCCCATTTGATTTCTAGTCAATCGCCTTAACCACTCGGCCATCACAGCTATATACATGATGTTGATGTGATTCAAATAATAAACCAGAAGACCAGGACTCGGAATGCCAAAAAGGCACAAAATGTACGCTGCGAGCAGGATTTGAACCTGCGCGGGAATATCCCATTTGATTTCTAGTCAAACGCCTTAACCACTCGGCCATCACAGCTTGATGAATGATGTTGTTGAAGATTCAAATAACAAACCAGAAGACTGGGCTTTGGTATACCAAAACAGGCACAAAATGTACGCTGCGAGCAGGATTTGAACCTGCGCGGAATATCCCATTTGATTTCTAGTCAAACGCCTTAACCACTCGGCCATCACAGCTTGATATATGATGTTGATGAAGATTCAAATAACAAACCAGAAGAAAGGCACTTGGAATGCCAAACAAGGCACAAAATGTACGCTGGGAGCAGGATTTGAACCTGCGCAGGAATATCCCATTTAATTTCTAGTCAAACGCCTTAACCACTCGGCCATCACAGCTTGATATATGATGTTGATGTGATTCAAATAACAAGCCAGAAGAAAGACACTTGGAATGCCAAACAAGGCACAAAATGTACGCTGGGAGCAGGATTTGAACATGCGCAGGAATATCACATTTAATTTCTAGTCAAACGCCTTAACCACTCGGCCATCACAGCTTGATATATGATGTTGATGTGATTCAAATAATAAACCAGAAGACCAGGACTCGGAATGCCAAAAAGGCACAAAATGTACGCTGCGAGCAGGATTTGAACCTGCGCGGGAATATCCCATTTGATTTCTAGTCAAACGCCTTAACCACTCGGCCATCACAGCTTATATATGATGTTGATGTGATTCAAATAACAAACCAGAAGACCGGGACTTGGAATGCCAAACAAGGCACAAAATGTACGCTGCGAGCAGGATTTGAACCTGCGCGGGAATATCCCATTTGATTTCAAGTCAAACGCCTTAACCACTCGGCCATCACAGCTTGATATATGATGTTGATGTGATTCAAATAACAAACCAGAAGACCGGGACTCGGAATGCCAAACAAGGCACAAAATGTACGCTGCGAGCAGGATTTGAACCTGCGCGGGAATATCCCATTTGATTTCAAGTCAAACGCCTTAACCACTCGGCCATCACAGCTTGATATATGATGTTGATGTGATTCAAATAACAAACCAGAAGACCGGGACTCGGAATGCCAAACAAGGCACAAAATGTACGCTGCGAGCAGGATTTGAACCTGCGCGGAATATCCCATTTGATTTCAAGTCAAACGCCTTAACCACTCGGCCATCACAGCTTGATATATGATGTTGATGTGATTCAAATAACAAACCAGAAGACCGGGACTTGGAATGCCAAACAAGGCACAAAATGTACGCTGCGAGCAGGATTTGAACCTGCGCAGGAATATCCCATTTGATTTCAAGTCAAACGCCTTAACCACTCGGCCATCACAGCTTGATATATGATGTTGATGTGATTCAAATAACAAACCAGAAGACCGGGACTTGGAATGCCAAACAAGGCACAAAATGTACGCTGCGAGCAGGATTTGAACCTGCGCGGGAATATCCCATTTGATTTCTAGTCAAACGCCTTAACCACTCGGCCATCACAGCTTGATATATGATGTTGATGTGATTCAAATAACAAACCAGAAGACCGGGACTTGGAATGCCAAACAAGGCACAAAATGTACGCTGCGAGCAGGATTTGAACCTGCGCGGGAATATCCCATTTGATTTCTAGTCAAACGCCTTAACCACTCGGCCATCACAGCTTGATATATGATGTTGATGACGATTCAAATAACAAACCAGAAGACCGGGACTTGGAATGCCAAACAAGGCACAAAATGTACGCTGCGAGCAGGATTTGAACCTGCGCAGGAATATCCCATTTGATTTCTAGTCAAACGCCTTAACCACTCGGCCATCACAGCTTATATATATGATGTTGATGTGATTCAAATAACAAACCAGAAGACCGGGACTGGAATGCCAAACAAGGCACAAAATGTACGCTGCGAGCAGGATTTGAACCTGCGCGGGAATATCCCATTTGATTTCAAGTCAAACGCCTTAACCACTCGGCCATCACAGCTTGATATATGATGTTGATGTGATTCAAATAACAAACCAGAAGACCGGGACGGAATGCCAAACAAGGCACAAAATGTACGCTGCGAGCAGGATTTGAACCTGCGCGGAATATCCCATTTGATTTCAAGTCAAACGCCTTAACCACTCGGCCATCACAGCTTGATATATGATGTTGATGTGATTCAAATAACAAACCAGAAGACCGGGACTTGGAATGCCAAACAAGGCACAAAATGTACGCTGCGAGCAGGATTTGAACCTGCGCGGGAATATCCCATTTGATTTCTAGTCAAACGCCTTAACCACTCGGCCATCACAGCTTGATATATGATGTTGATGACGATTCAAATAACAAACCAGAAGACCGGGACTTGGAATGCCAAACAAGGCACAAAATGTACGCTGCGAGCAGGATTTGAACCTGCGCGGGAATATCCCATTTGATTTCTAGTCAAACGCCTTAACCACTCGGCCATCACAGCTTGATATATGATGTTGATGTGATTCAAATAACAAACCAGAAGACCGGGACTTGGAATGCCAAACAAGGCACAAAATGTACGCTGCGAGCAGGATTTGAACCTGCGCAGGAATATCCCATTTGATTTCTAGTCAAACGCCTTAACCACTCGGCCATCACAGCTTGATATATGATGTTGATGTGATTCAAATAACAAACCAGAAGACCGGGACTCGGAATGCCAAACAAGGCACAAAATGTACGCTGCGAGCAGGATTTGAACCTGCGCGGGAATATCCCATTTGATTTCAAGTCAAACGCCTTAACCACTCGGCCATCACAGCTTGATATATGATGTTGATGTGATTCAAATAACAAACCAGAAGACCGGGACTTGGAATGCCAAACAAGGCACAAAATGTACGCTGCGAGCAGGATTTGAACCTGCGCGGGAATATCCCATTTGATTTCAAGTCAAACGCCTTAACCACTCGGCCATCACAGCTTGATATATGATGTTGATGTGATTCAAATAACAAACCAGAAGACCGGGACTTGGAATGCCAAACAAGGCACAAAATGTACGCTGCGAGCAGGATTTGAACCTGCGCGGGAATATCCCATTTGATTTCTAGTCAAACGCCTTAACCACTCGGCCATCACAGCTTGATATATGATGTTGATGTGATTCAAATAACAAACCAGAAGACCGGGACTTGGAATGCCAAACAAGGCACAAAATGTACGCTGCGAGCAGGATTTGAACCTGCGCAGGAATATCCCATTTGATTTCAAGTCAAACGCCTTAACCACTCGGCCATCACAGCTTGATATATGATGTTGATGTGATTCAAATAACAAACCAGAAGACTGGGACTTGGAATGCCAAACAAGGCACAAAATGTACGCTGCGAGCAGGATTTGAACCTGCGCGGGAATATCCCATTTGATTTCTAGTCAAACGCCTTAACCACTCGGCCATCACAGCTTGATATATGATGTTGATGTGATTCAAATAACAAACCAGAAGACCGGGACTTGGAATGCCAAACAAGGCACAAAATGTACGCTGCGAGCAGGATTTGAACCTGCGCAGGAATATCCCATTTGATTTCAAGTCAAACGCCTTAACCACTCGGCCATCACAGCTTGATATATGATGTTGATGTGATTCAAATAACAAACCAGAAGACCGGGACTTGGAATGCCAAACAAGGCACAAAATGTACGCTGCGAGCAGGATTTGAACCTGCGCGGGAATATCCCATTTGATTTCTAGTCAAACGCCTTAACCACTCGGCCATCACAGCTTGATATATGATGTTGATGTGATTCAAATAACAAACCAGAAGACCGGGACTGGAATGCCAAACAAGGCACAAAATGTACGCTGCGAGCAGGATTTGAACCTGCGCGGGAATATCCCATTTGATTTCTAGTCAAACGCCTTAACCACTCGGCCATCACAGCTTGATATATGATGTTGATGTGATTCAAATAACAAACCAGAAGACCGGGACTTGGAATGCCAAACAAGGCACAAAATGTACGCTGCGAGCAGGATTTGAACCTGCGCGGGAATATCCCATTTGATTTCAAGTCAAACGCCTTAACCACTCGGCCATCACAGCTTGATATATGATGTGGATGTGATTCAAATAACAAACCAGAAGACCAGGACTGGTAATGCCAAACAAGGCACAAAATGTACGCTGCGAGCAGGATTTGAAACTGGCGGGAATATCCCATTTCATTACAAGTCAAACGCCTTAACCACTCGGCCATCACAGCTTATATATGATGTTGATGTGATTCAAATAACAAACCAGAAGACCCGGACTGGGAAAATGCCAAACAAGGCACAAAATGTACGCTGCGAGCAGGATTTGAACCTGCGCAGGAATTTCCCATTTGAATTCGAGTCAAACGCCTTAACCACTCGGCCATCACAGCTTGATATATGATGTTGATGGTGATTCAAATAAAAACCCAGAAGCCCGGGACTCGGAATGTTAAACAAGGCGCAACATGTACGCTGCGAGCAGGATTTGAACCTGCGCGGGAATATCCCATTTGATTTCTAGTCAAACGCCTTAACCACTCGGCCATCACAGCTTGATATATGATGTTGATGTGATTCAAATAACAAACCAGAAGACTGGGACTGGAATGCCAAACAAGGCACAAAATGTACGCTGCGAGCAGGATTTGAACCTGCGCGGGAATATCCCATTTGATTTCAAGTCAAACGCCTTAACCACTCGGCCATCACAGCTTGATATATGATGTTGATGTGATTCAAATAACAAACCAGAAGACTGGGACTTGGAATGCCAAACAAGGCACAAAATGTACGCTGCGAGCAGGATTTGAACCTGCGCGGGAATATCCCATTTGATTTCTAGTCAAACGCCTTAACCACTCGGCCATCACAGCTTGATATATGATGTTGATGTGATTCAAATAACAAACCAGAAGACCGGGACTTGGAATGCCAAACAAGGCACAAAATGTACGCTGCGAGCAGGATTTGAACCTGCACGGGAATATCCCATTTGATTTCTAGTCAAACGCCTTAACCACTCGGCCATCATAGCTTGATATATGATGTGGATGTGATTCAAATAACAAACCAGAAGACCAGGACTTGGAATGCCAAACAAGGCACAAAATGTACGCTGCGAGCAGGATTTGAACCTGCGCGGGAATATCCCATTTGATTTCTAGTCAAACGCCTTAACCACTCGGCCATCACAGCTTGATATATGATGTTGATGTGATTCAAATAACAAACCAGAAGACCGGGACTTGGAATGCCAAACAAGGCACAAAATGTACGCTGCGAGCAGGATTTGAACCTGCGCGGGAATATCCCATTTGATTTCAAGTCAAACGCCTTAACCACTCGGCCATCACAGCTTGATATATGATGTTGATGTGATTCAAATAACAAACCAGAAGACCGGGACTCGGAATGCCAAACAAGGCACAAAATGTACGCTGCGAGCAGGATTTGAACCTGCGCGGGAATATCCCATTTGATTTCTAGTCAAACGCCTTAACCACTCGGCCATCACAGCTTGATATATGATGTTGATGTGATTCAAATAACAAACCAGAAGACTGGGACTCGGAATGCCAAACAAGGCACAAAATGTACGCTGCGAGCAGGATTTGAACCTGCGCGGGAATATCCCATTTGATTTCAAGTCAAACGCCTTAACCACTCGGCCATCACAGCTTGATATATGATGTTGATGTGATTCAAATAACAAACCAGAAGACCGGGACTCGGAATGCCAAACAAGGCACAAAATGTACGCTGCGAGCAGGATTTGAACCTGCGCGGGAATATCCCATTTGATTTCAAGTCAAACGCCTTAACCACTCGGCCATCACAGCTTGATATATGATGTTGATGTGATTCAAATAACAAACCAGAAGACCGGGACTCGGAATGCCAAACAAGGCACAAAATGTACGCTGCGAGCAGGATTTGAACCTGCGCGGAATATCCCATTTGATTTCAAGTCAAACGCCTTAACCACTCGGCCATCACAGCTTGATATATGATGTTGATGTGATTCAAATAACAAACCAGAAGACCGGGACTTGGAATGCCAAACAAGGCACAAAATGTACGCTGCGAGCAGGATTTGAACCTGCGCGGGAATATCCCATTTGATTTCAAGTCAAACGCCTTAACCACTCGGCCATCACAGCTTGATATATGATGTTGATGTGATTCAAATAACAAACCAGAAGACCGGGACTTGGAATGCCAAACAAGGCACAAAATGTACGCTGCGAGCAGGATTTGAACCTGCGCGGAATATCCCATTTGATTTCTAGTCAAACGCCTTAACCACTCGGCCATCACAGCTTGATATATGATGTTGATGTGATTCAAATAACAAACCAGAAGACCGGGACTTGGAATGCCAAACAAGGCACAAAATGTACGCTGCGAGCAGGATTTGAACCTGCGCAGGAATATCCCATTTGATTTCAAGTCAAACGCCTTAACCACTCGGCCATCACAGCTTGATATATGATGTTGATGTGATTCAAATAACAAACCAGAAGACCGGGATTTTGGAATGCCAAACAAGGCACAAAATGTACGCTGCGAGCAGGATTTGAACCTGCGCGGAATATCCCATTTGATTTCAAGTCAAACGCCTTAACCACTCGGCCATCACAGCTTGATATATGATGATGTTGATGTGATTCAAATAACAAACCAGAAGACTGGACTTTGGAATACCAAACAAGGCACAAAATGTACGCTGCGAGCAGGATTTGAACCTGCGCGGGAATATCCCATTTGATTTCTAGTCAAACGCCTTAACCACTCGGCCATCACAGCTTGATATATGATGTTGATGTGATTCAAATAACAAACCAGAAGACTGGGACTTGGAATGCCAAACAAGGCACAAAATGTACGCTGCGAGCAGGATTTGAACCTGCGCGGGAATATCCCATTTGATTTCTAGTCAAACGCCTTAACCACTCGGCCATCACAGCTTGATATATGATGTTGATGTGATTCAAATAACAAACCAGAAGACTGGGACTTGGAATGCCAAACAAGGCACAAAATGTACGCTGCGAGCAGGATTTGAACCTGCGCAGGAATATCCCATTTGATTTCTAGTCAAACGCCTTAACCACTCGGCCATCACAGCTTGATATATGATGTTGATGTGATTCAAATAACAAACCAGAAGACTGGGATTTTGGAATGCCAAACAAGGCACAAAATGTACGCTGCGAGCAGGATTTGAACCTGCGCGGGAATATCCCATTTGATTTCAAGTCAAACGCCTTAACCACTCGGCCATCACAGCTTGATATATGATGTTGATGTGATTCAAATAACAAACCAGAAGACCGGGACTCGGAATGCCAAACAAGGCACAAAATGTACGCTGCGAGCAGGATTTGAACCTGCGCGGGAATATCCCATTTGATTTCTAGTCAAACGCCTTAACCACTCGGCCATCACAGCTTGATATATGATGTTGATGTGATTCAAATAACAAACCAGAAGATCGGGACTTGGAATGCCAAACAAGGCACAAAATGTACGCTGCGAGCAGGATTTGAACCTGCGCGGGAATATCCCATTTGATTTCAAGTCAAACGCCTTAACCACTCGGCCATCACAGCTTGATATATGATGTTGATGTGATTCAAATAAAAAACCAGAAGACCGGGACTCGGAATGCCAAACAAGGCACAAAATGTACGCTGCGAGCAGGATTTGAACTTGCGCGGGAATATCCCATTTGATTTCTAGTTAAACGCCTTAACCACGCAGCCATCATAGCTTATATATGATGTTGATGTGATTCAAATAACAGACCAGAAGACAGGGACTCGGAATGCCGAACATAAACACAAAATGTACGCCGCGTGCAGAAGTTGAACCTGCGTGGGAATATTCCATTTGATTTCAAGTCAAACGCCTTAACCACTCGGCCATCACAGCTTGACAAATGATGTTGATGTGATTCAAATAATAAACCAGAAGACCGGGAATCGGAATGCCAAACAAGGCACAAAATGTGCGCTGCGAGCAGGATTTGAACCTGTGCGGGAATATCCCATTTTATTTCAAGTAAAACGTCTTAACCACTCGGCCATCACAGCTTGATATCAGAGGTTGAAGGGGATTCAAATAACAAACCAGAAGACTGGGACTTTGAATATCAAAACAAGGCACAAAATGTACGCTGCGAGCAGGATTTGAACCTGCGCGGAATATCCCATTTGATTTCAAGTCAAACGCCTTAACCACTCGGCCATCACAGCTTGATATATGATGTTGATGTGATTCAAATAACAAACCAGAAGACCAGAAATCAGAAAACCAGGACTGGTAATGCCAAACAAGGCACAAAATGTACGCTGCGAGCAGGATTTGAACCTGCGCGGGAATATCCCATTTGATTTCAAGTCAAACGCCTTAACCACTCGGCCATCACAGCTTGATATATGATGTTGATGTGATTCAAATAACAAACCAGAAGACCTGGGACTGGGAATGCCAAACAAGGCACAAAATGTACGCTGCGAGCAGGATTTGAACCTGCGCAGGAATATCCCATTTGATTTCAAGTCAAACGCCTTAACCACTCGGCCATCACAGCTTGATATATGATGTTGATGTGATTCAAATAACAAACCAGAAGACCGGGACTTGGAATGCCAAACAAGGCACAAAATGTACGCTGCGAGCAGGATTTGAACCTGCGCAGGAATATCCCATTTGATTTCAAGTCAAACGCCTTAACCACTCGGCCATCACAGCTTGATATATGATGTTGATGTGATTCAAATAACAAACCAGAAGACTGGGACTTTGGAATACCAAACAAGGCACAAAATGTACGCTGCGAGCAGGATTTGAACCTGCGCGGAATATCCCATTTGATTTCTAGTCAAACGCCTTAACCACTCGGCCATCACAGCTTGATATATGATGTTGATGTGATTCAAATAACAAACCAGAAGACTGGGACTCGGAATGCCAAACAAGGCACAAAATGTACGCTGCGAGCAGGATTTGAACCTGCGCAGGAATATCACATTTAATTTCTAGTCAAACGCCTTAACCACTCGGCCATCAAAGCTTGATATATGATGCTGATGTGATTCAAATAAAAAACGGAAGACTGGGATTTTCTATACCAAATAAGGCAAAAAATGTACGCTGCGAGCAGGATTTGAACCTGCGCGGGAATATCCCATTTGATTTCAAGTCAAACGCCTTAACCACTCGGCCATCACAGCTTGATATATAATGTTGATGTGATTCAAATAACAAACCAGAAGACTGGGATTTTGTATACCAAACAAGGCACAAAATGTACGCTGCGAGCAGGATTTGAACCTGCGCGGAATATCCCATTTGATTTCAAGTCAAACGCCTTAACCACTCGGCCATCACAGCTTGATATATGATGTTGATGTGATTCAAATAACAAACCAGAAGACTGGGATTTTGTATACCAAACAAGGCACAAAATGTACGCTGCGAGCAGGATTTGAACCTGCGCGGAATATCCCATTTGATTTCTAGTCAAACGCCTTAACCACTCGGCCATCACAGCTTGATATATGATGTTGATGTGATTCAAATAACAAACCAGAAGACTGGGATTTTGTATACCAAACAAGGCACAAAATGTACGCTGCGAGCAGGATTTGAACCTGCGCGGGAATATCCCATTTGATTTCTAGTCAAACGCCTTAACCACTCGGCCATCACAGCTTGATATATGATGTTGATGTGATTCAAATAACAAACCAGAAGACTGGGCTTTGGTATACCAAACAAGGCACAAAATGTACGCTGCGAGCAGGATTTGAACCTGCGCGGAATATCCCATTTGATTTCTAGTCAAACGCCTTAACCACTCGGCCATCACAGCTTGATATATGATGTTGATGAAGATTCAAATAACAAACCAGAAGAAAGGCACTTTTGAATGCCAAACAAGGCACAAAATGTACGCTGCGAGCAGGATTTGAACCTGCGCAGGAATATCCCATTTGATTTCTAGTCAAACGCCTTAACCACTCGGCCATCACAGCTTGATATATGATGTTGATGTGATTCAAATAACAAACCAGAAGACTGGGACTTGGAATGCCAAACAAGGCACAAAATGTACGCTGCGAGCAGGATTTGAACCTGCGCAGGAATATCCCATTTGATTTCTAGTCAAACGCCTTAACCACTCGGCCATCACAGCTTGATATATGATGTTGATGTGATTCAAATAACAAACCAGAAGACCGGGAAATGGAATGCCAAACAAGGCACAAAATGTACGCTGCGAGCAGGATTTGAACCTGCGCGGGAATATCCCATTTGATTTCAAGTCAAACGCCTTAACCACTCGGCCATCACAGCTTGATATATGATGTTGATGTGATTCAAATAACAAACCAGAAGACCGGGACTTGGAATGCCAAACAAGGCACAAAATGTACGCTGCGAGCAGGATTTGAACCTGCGCGGGAATATCCCATTTGATTTCTAGTCAAACGCCTTAACCACTCGGCCATCACAGCTTGATATATGATGTTGATGTGATTCAAATAACAAACCAGAAGACCGGGACTTGGAATGCCAAACAAGGCACAAAATGTACGCTGCGAGCAGGATTTGAACCTGCGGGAATATCCCATTTGATTTCAAGTCAAACGCCTTAACCACTCGGCCATCACAGCTTGATATATGATGTTGATGTGATTCAAATAACAAACCAGAAGACCGGGACTCGGAATGGCCAAACAAGGCACAAAATGTACGCTGCGAGCAGGATTTGAACTTGCGCGGGAATATCCCATTTGATTTCTAGTTAAACGCCTTAACCACGCAGCCATCATAGCTTATATATGATGTTGATGTGATTCAAATAACAGACCAGAAGACAGGGACTCGGAATGCCGAACATAAACACAAAATGTACGCCGCGTGCAGAAGTTGAACCTGCGTGGGAATATTCCATTTGATTTCAAGTCAAACGCCTTAACCACTCGGCCATCACAGCTTGACAAATGATGTTGATGTGATTCAAATAATAAACCAGAAGACCGGGAATCGGAATGCCAAACAAGGCACAAAATGTGCGCTGCGAGCAGGATTTGAACCTGTGCGGGAATATCCCATTTGATTTCAAGTCAAACGCCTTAACCACTCGGCCATCATAGCTTGATATATGATGTTGATGTGATTCAAATAACAAACCAGAAGACTGGGACTTTGAATGCCAAACAAGGCACAAAATGTACACTGCGAGCAGGATTTGAACCTGCGCGGGAATATCCCATTTGATTTCAAGGGAAACGCCTTAACCACACGGACATCACAGCTTGATATATGATGTTGATGTGATTCAAATAACAAACCAGAAGACTGGGACTGGAATGCCAAACAAGGCACAAAATGTACGCTGCGAGCAGGATTTGAACCTGCGCGGGAATATCCCATTTGATTTCAAGTCAAACGCCTTAACCACTCGGCCATCACAGCTTGATATATGATGTTGATGTGATTCAAATAACAAACCAGAAGACTGGGACTGGGAATGCCAAACAAGGCACAAAATGTACGCTGCGAGCAGGATTTGAACCTGCGCAGGAATATCCCATTTGATTTCAAGTCAAACGCCTTAACCACTCGGCCATCACAGCTTGATATATGATGTTGATGTGATTCAAATAACAAACCAGAAGACCGGGACTTGGAATGCCAAACAAGGCACAAAATGTACGCTGCGAGCAGGATTTGAACCTGCGCAGGAATATCCCATTTGATTTCTAGTCAAACGCCTTAACCACTCGGCCATCACAGCTTGATATATGATGTTGATGTGATTCAAATAACAAACCAGAAGACTGGGACTTTGGTATACCAAACAAGGCACAAAATGTACGCTGCGAGCAGGATTTGAACCTGCGCGGAATATCCCATTTGATTTCTAGTCAAACGCCTTAACCACTCGGCCATCACAGCTTGATATATGATGTTGATGTGATTCAAATAACAAACCAGAAGACTGGGACTTGGAATGCCAAACAAGGCACAAAATGTACGCTGGGAGCAGGAATTGAACCTGCGCAGGAATATCACATTTAATTTCTAGTCAAACGCCTTAACCACTCGGCCATCAAAGCTTGATATATGATGTTGATGTGATTCAAATAACAAACGGAAGACTGGGATTTTGTATACCAAACAAGGCACAAAATGTACGCTGCGAGCAGGATTTGAACCTGCGCGGGAATATCCCATTTGATTTCAAGTCAAACGCCTTAACCACTCGGCCATCACAGCTTGATATATGATGTTGATGTGATTCAAATAACAAACCAGAAGACTGGGATTTTGTATACCAAACAAGGCACAAAATGTACGCTGCGAGCAGGATTTGAACCTGCGCGGGAATATCCCATTTGATTTCAAGTCAAACGCCTTAACCACTCGGCCATCACAGCTTGATATATGATGTTGATGTGATTCAAATAACAAACCAGAAGACTGGGATTTTGTATACCAAACAAGGCACAAAATGTACGCTGCGAGCAGGATTTGAACCTGCGCGGGAATATCCCATTTGATTTCAAGTCAAACGCCTTAACCACTCGGCCATCACAGCTTGATATATGATGTTGATGTGATTCAAATAACAAACCAGAAGACTGGGATTTTGTATACCAAACAAGGCACAAAATGTACGCTGCGAGCAGGATTTGAACCTGCGCGGGAATATCCCATTTGATTTCAAGTCAAACGCCTTAACCACTCGGCCATCACAGCTTGATATATGATGTTGATGTGATTCAAATAACAAACCAGAAGACTGGGATTTTGTATACCAAACAAGGCACAAAATGTACGCTGCGAGCAGGATTTGAACCTGCGCGGAATATCCCATTTGATTTCAAGTCAAACGCCTTAACCACTCGGCCATCACAGCTTGATATATGATGTTGATGTGATTCAAATAACAAACCAGAAGACTGGGATTTTGTATACCAAACAAGGCACAAAATGTACGCTGCGAGCAGGATTTGAACCTGCGCGGAATATCCCATTTGATTTCAAGTCAAACGCCTTAACCACTCGGCCATCACAGCTTGATATATGATGTTGATGTGATTCAAATAACAAACCAGAAGACTGGGATTTTGTATACCAAACAAGGCACAAAATGTACGCTGCGAGCAGGATTTGAACCTGCGCGGGAATATCCCATTTGATTTCAAGTCAAACGCCTTAACCACTCGGCCATCACAGCTTGATATATGATGTTGATGTGATTCAAATAACAAACCAGAAGACTGGGATTTTGTATACCAAACAAGGCACAAAATGTACGCTGCGAGCAGGATTTGAACCTGCGCGGGAATATCCCATTTGATTTCAAGTCAAACGCCTTAACCACTCGGCCATCACAGCTTGATATATGATGTTGATGTGATTCAAATAACAAACCAGAAGACTGGGATTTTGTATACCAAACAAGGCACAAAATGTACGCTGCGAGCAGGATTTGAACCTGCGCGGAATATCCCATTTGATTTCAAGTCAAACGCCTTAACCACTCGGCCATCACAGCTTAATATATGATGTTGATGTGATTCAAATAACAAACCAGAAGACTGGGATTTTGTATACCAAACAAGGCACAAAATGTACGCTGCGAGCAGGATTTGAACCTGCGCGGGAATATCCCATTTGATTTCAAGTCAAACGCCTTAACCACTCGGCCATCACAGCTTGATATATGATGTTGATGTGATTCAAATAACAAACCAGAAGACTGGGACTTGGAATGCCAAACAAGGCACAAAATGTACGCTGCGAGCAGGATTTGAACCTGCGCGGGAATATCCCATTTGATTTCAAGTCAAACGCCTTAACCACTCGGCCATCACAGCTTGATATATGATGTTGATGTGATTCAAATAACAAACCAGAAGACTGGGATTTGGAATGCCAAACAAGGCACAAAATGTACGCTGCGAGCAGGATTTGAACCTGCGCGGGAATATCCCATTTGATTTCAAGTCAAACGCCTTAACCACTCGGCCATCACAGCTTGATATATGATGTTGATGTGATTCAAATAACAAACCAGAAGACCGGGACTTGGAATGCCAAATGATATATGATCGCCCTGGATTTGATGTGATTCAAATAACAAACCAGAAGACCGGGACTCAGGAATGCCAAACAAGGCACAAAATGTACGCTGCGAGCAGGATTTGAACCTGCGCGGGAATATTCCATTTGATTTCAAGTCAAGCGCCTTAACAACTCGCCCATCACAGATTATATATGATGTTGGTGTGATTCAAATTACAGACCAGACGACCGGGTCTCGGAATGCCAAAAAGGCACAAAATGTACGCTGCGAGCAGGATTTGAACCTGCGCGGGAATATCCCATTTGATTTCAAGTCAAACGTCTTAACCACTCGGCCATCACAGCTTGCCATCTAATGTTGATGTGATTCAAATAATAAACCAGAAGACAAGGACTCAGAATGCCAAAAAGGCACAAAATGTACGCCGCGAGCAGGATTTCAACCTGCGCAGGAATATCCCATTTGATTTCAAGTCAAACGCCTTAACCACTCGGCCATCACAGATATATATATGATGTTGGTGTGATTCAAATAACAGACCAGACGACCGGGACTCGGAATGCCAAACAAGGCACAAAATGTACGCTGCGAGCAGGATTTGAACCCGCGCGGGAATATCAAATTTGATTTCGAGTCAAACGCCTTAACCACTCGGCAATCACAGCTATATATATGATATTGATGTGATTCAAATAACAAACCAGAGGACCGGCACTTGGAATGCCAAACAAGGCACAAAATGTACGCTGGGAGCAGGATTTGAACCTGCGCAGGAATATCCCATTTGATTTCTAGTCAAACGCCTTAACCACTCGGCCATCACAGCTATATATATGATGTTGATGTGATTCAAATAATAAACCAGAAGACCGTGCAATACAAGCCTTCGTCAGTGAGAGTTTATTTATCGGCGATCCGTTCACTGCATATTTTGGAAGGCCATGACGATCCCCTGTTAGGTTCTATCAGAATCCCGTTAGTAATCAGGGGGCTAAAACGGCAGAAAAGTTCGGAGCAAAAGCCCGGAAAACTACCAATTACAGCATTGCTGCTTCATGCTGTCAAATCTAGCTTGGACTTTACCGAATACGAGGATGTCCTTGTTTGGGCAGCTTGCTGCACTGCCTTTTTTGGTTTTTTGAGAGCAGCTGAATTTACTTCGCCTTCGCTGCAACCAGATAAATGCAAGGTCCTCTGGCTGTCTGATTTATCGGTGGACAGGAAACCTGTTCCAACCATGGTTTTCGTTCGGATCCGGCATTCGAAGACTGCACAATTTGGCAACGGTCATACAATTGTTTTGGCGGGATCTTCCTCTAATATCTGTCCACTTTGTGCGTTGTTACGTTTCTTGCACGTTCGGGGCTCTAGGGATGGTCCCTTATTTATTCGATCAGATGGTAGTCCAATGACAAAGCATGGTTCAACCAACGCTTTCAAGCTTTGCTTGTGAAATTAGAAATTCCTGGTCGGTATACATTGCACAGTTTTCGAATCGGGGCAGCTACGACGACGGCAGCAGTGGGTTTTCCCAGGGAGCGCGAAGCGCGGGAGGCGAAACGCCCAGTTGTCAGTTTTCTTATGTGTGATGCAGAGGACTGGGTCGGGGCGGGAAAACTAGAATGGAAATTGCGAATGGCGTCTTGCGTTCTTCGTGCTCTGCCACATTTTACGTACTGAATCATAAAGGTTTAAAATTCAAATTCATGTTGCATTCGTTTCAAAAAAACCTTAGAAATTAATAGACTGTCTCTCTCTGATAACCGTATGCCGGTTTTTTATTATAACGTTCTTTTTTGTGTGAGTATTTTGATTACTTTTTGCACAGTATCTTTGATATAAATACAAAAACAACAAGATACAAAAACAAGGCCAGAGTCGACAAGAAACGATTCAGATGTCTTCCTCTCTCAATATCTCGCAGGCGGCAAAATATGGCAAAAAAAGTTTAAACACATAGACTGACCTTGCATGAGGTAACATTTTTATTCTGAAAGCGCTAACATTCTTTAACATTCCTGAGAGAAAATTGAACGCCGCCTGCGGCTAAGAGCTTTGATGTAGCTTAGGCCAACGTCTCACCGTCGTACTAAAAGGGCTAAAATTCGAATAAATGCATTTGTACAGTTGTTAAACTTGCACAAAAATCAAAAGAAAAGCATAATAAACCTAATACAATGAGTCAAAAAACTTACCTATCCCAGATCTAAAGTGAAAACAGCAATAACAAAATATCACCCTTCAATTTTACAGGGTCAAAAATTTCACGACACAGCTCGATTTCGCCTCGAAGCGCAATTCGAATTTTGCATAACACATCAGAAAACCGCATTTCATTGGTCGTTTCGCCTCCCGCGCTTCGCGCTCCCTGGTTTTCCCGAGCATCTTATTAAAGCACTTGGTAGATGGAACAGTGAAGCTTACAAGGTTTATGTTAAGATCCCTAAAGAACGTTTATTTGAAGCTTCAATTCGCTTAGCAGCTGTGTAGAGAGTGGGATTTCTGTTTTTTCTTGTTAAAGTGGTAATAATTCTAGTGTGAGCAACTAACTAAATTCCTTTTGCGTTCGGATAATTACTGTTAATGGTACAAAAACTGCGAGCATTTTTTGTTATTGGGTTTCTTTTTTCAATTAGTTTTGCTTCTTTCTGTTTCTTGTGTTTACTCAGACAGTATGGATAGGATTTTGTCGTTACAGTTCATAGAATATCGTTTTTTTTTTCCTTCCAATTCTTAAAATAAAAACGGTTATCTTTGTCAACGAAACATTCGCTGGCCGGTCAATGACCACTTGTAAATTCTAGTGACCAGCAGATCTCAGTTAATCAAATGTAATGCAAGCACAGCAGTGCTACAAAATTTTCGTGCAAGCACAGCAGTGCTACGAATTTCTCTTGCAAGGACAACAGCGCTGTAAGATGCTTTTGCAGGCTCAGCAGGGCTGCAATGAGATGCAAGCACAGCAATACCGTGGAACTAATTCTTCGATCAATCATCTAATCGTGAAAATATCGCTACAGGATAAAAGTAAAGTTTCTTTTCTTTTTTTTTGCGATTGGTTTGTCGTCTTTACTTTCAAGATTCTTGATAGGTTGTCGTTGGGGAAACATTTCATCATCGTCAGTTTAGTAGATACTGACTTAGATTCATGTTTTATGGCGGGAATTTTACAATTCTGTACACAATAACCTATTGCAAATATTATGATTAATGCTGATTAGCTTTGAGGATCTCTTTTCAGGTGCAGAAGATGCCGAGCCATGGTGCGATCCTCCAACCGTCCCTGATGATTTATGACCTACATGATACGATATGTCAAATGGTCAATATAATGAGGGGACCCTGTCTTTCAATAATTGATTGATTTTGTATTTTATAAATCACCGTAAAGTGTTCTCTTGGTTTTCTCTGGTGTTTATCTGGCTAGGAGTATTCAACTATTAAATATAGATAAAACTAGTTTTATCGAAGTTAATAGTAATACGGAGAATTTTGCATCGTGCTCTCAAGGGACGCATTCATGGGAGATTTCATGCGTCGCCTTCACGTGGTTACGAGACTTTCTAGGTATAAAAGAGCAGACATTGCTCAGTTGGGTTGCGCATTTCGTTCGCTTTGGTGGTAGCACAAGATTTTTGTTTGAAGGGGATTCAAATAACAAACCAGGCTACGGGACTTTGAATATCAAAACAGGGACAAAATCGCCCTGGATTTGAACCCGCGCAGGAATATGCCATTTGATTTCAAGTCAAACGCCTTAACCACTCGGCCATCACAGCTTGATATATGATGTTGATGACGATGCAAATAACAAACCAGAAGACTAGGCTTTGGTATACCAAAACAGGCACAAAATGTACGCTGCGATCAGGATTTGAACCTGCGCTGGAATATCCCATTTGATTTCTAGTCAAACGCCTTAACCACTCGGCCATCACAGCTTGATAAAAGATGTTGATGAAGATTCAAAAACCAAATCAGAAGACCGGCACTTGGAATGCCAAACAAGGCACAAAATGTACGCTGGGAGCAGGATTTGAACCTGCGCGGGAATATCCCATTTGATTTCAAGTTAAACGCCTTAACCACTCGCCCATCACAGCTTGATATATGATGTTGATGTGATTCAAATAATAAACCAGAAGACAAGGACTCAGAATGCCAAAAAGGCACAAAATGTACGCTGCGAGCAGGATTTGAACCTGCGCAGGAATATCCCATTTGATCTCGAGTCAAACGCCTTAACCACTCGCCCATCACAGCTTGATATATGATGTTGATGACGATGCAAATAACAAACCAGAAGACTAGGCTTTGGTATACCAAAACAGGCACAAAATGTACGCTGCGATCAGGATTTGAACCTGCGCCGGAATATCCCATTTGATTTCTAGTCAAACGCCTTAACCACTCGGCCATCACAGCTTGACATCTCAGGTTGAAGGGGATTCAAATAACAAACCAGCCGACTGGGATTTTGTATACCAAAAAAGGCACAAAATGTACGCTGCGAGCAGGATTTGAACCTGCGCGGGAATATCCCATTTGATTTCAAGTCAAACGCCTTAACCACTCGGCCATCACAGCTTGATATATGATGTTGATGTGATTCAAATAACAAACCAGAAGACCGGGTCTCGGAATGCCAAAAAGGCACAAAATGTACGCTGCGAGCAGGATTTGAACCTGCGCGGGAATATCCCATTTGATTTCAAGTCAAGCGCCTTAACCACTCGGCCATCACAGCTTGATATATAATGTTGATGTGATTCAAATAACAAACAAGAAGACTGGGATTTTGTATACCAAAGAAGGCACAAAATGTACGCTGCGAGCAGGATTTGAACCTGCGCGGGAATATCCCATTTGATTTCAAGTCAAACGCCTTAACCACTCGGCCATCACAGCTTGATATATAATGTTGATGTGATTCAAATAACAAACAAGAAGACTGGGATTTTGTATACCAAAGAAGGCACAAAATGTACGCTGCGAGCAGGATTTGAACCTGCGTGGGAATATCCCATTTGATTTCAAGCCAAGCGCCTTAACCACTCGGCCATCACAGCTTGATATATGATGTTGATGACGATGCAAATAGCAAACCAGAAGACTAGGCTTTGGTATACCAAAACAGGCACAAAATGTACGCTGCGAGCAGGATTTGAACCTGCGCGGGAATATCCCATTTGATTTCAAGTCAAACGCCTTAACCACTCGGCCATCACAGCTTGATATATGATGTTGATGTGATTCAAATAACAAACCAGAAGACTGGGATTTTGTATACCAAACAAGGCACAAAATGTACGCTGCGAGCAGGATTTGAACCTGCGCGGGAATATCCCATTTGATTTCAAGTTAAACGCCTTAACCACTCGGCCATCACAGCTTGATATCACAGGTTGAAGGGGATTCAAATAACAAACCAGCAGACTGGGATTTTGTATACCAAAGAAGGCAGAAAATGTACGCTGCGAGCAGGATTTGAACCTGCGCGGGAATATCCCATTTGATTTCAAGTTAAACGCCTTAACCACTCGGCCATCACAGCTTGATATATGATGTTGAAGGTGATTCAAATAACAAACCAGCCGACTGGGATTTTGTATACCAAAAAAGGCACAAAATGTACGCTGCGAGCAGGATTTGAACCTGCGCGGGAATATCCCATTTGATTTCTAGTCAAACGCCTTAACCACTCGGCCATCACAGCTTGATATCTCAGGTTGAAGGGGATTCAAATAACAAACCAGCAGACTGGGATTTTGTATACCAAAAAAGGCAGGAAATGTACGCTGCGAGCAGGATTTGAACCTGCGCGGGAATATCCCATTTGATTTCAAGTCAAACGCCTTAACCACTCGGCCATCACAGCTTGATATATGATGTTGATGTGATTCAAATAACAAACCAGAAGACTGGGATTTTGTATACCAAAGAAGGCAGAAAATGTACGCTGGGAGCAGGATTTGAGCCTGCGCGGGAATATCCCATTTGATTTCTAGTCAAACACCTTCACCACTCGGCCATCACAGATTGTATATGATGTTGGTGTGATTCAAATAACAGACCAGACGACCGGGTCTCGGAATGCCAAACAAGGCACAAAATGTACGCTGCAAGCAGGATTTGAACACGCGCGGGAATATCAAATTTGATTTCGAGTCAAACGCCTTAACCACTCGGCCATCACAGCTATATATATGATATTGATGTGATTCAAATAACAAACCAGAAGACCGGGACTCGGAATGCCAAACAAGGCACAAAATGTACGCTGCGAGCAGGATTTGAACCTTCGCGGGAATATCCCATTTGATTTCAAGTCAAACGCCTTAACCACTCGGCCATCACAGCTATATATATGATATTGATGTGATTCAAATAACAAACCAGAAGACCGGGACTCGGAATGCCAAACAAGGCACAAAATGTACGCTGCGAGCAGGATTTGAACCTTCGCGGGAATATCCCATTTGATTTCAAGTCAAACGTCTTAACCACTCGGCCATCACAGCTTGCCATATAATGTTGATGTGATTCAAATAATAAACCAGAAGACAAGGACTCAGAATGCCAAAAAGGCACAAAATGTACGCCGCGAGCAGGATTTCAACCTGCGCAGGAATATCCCATTTGATCTCGAGTCAAACGCCTTAACAACTCGCCCATCACAGATTATATATGATGTTGGTGTGATTCAAATAACAGACCAGACGACCGGGTCTCGGAATGCCAAACAAGGCACAAAATGTACGCTGCGAGCAGGATTTGAACCCGCGCGGGAATATCAAATTTGATTTCGAGTCAAACGCCTTAACCACTCGGCCATCACAGCTATATATATGATATTGATGTGATTCAAATAACAAACCAGAAGACTGGGATTTTGTATACCAAAAAAGGCACAAAATGTACGCTGCGAGCAGGATTTGAACCTGCGCGGGAATATCCCATTTGATTTCAAGTCAAACGCCTTAACCACTCGGCCATCACAGCTTGATATATAATGTTGATGTGATTCAAATAACAAACAAGAAGACTGGGATTTTGTATACCAAAGAAGGCAGAAAATGTACGCTGCGAGCAGGATTTGAACCTGCGCGGGAATATCCCATTTGATTTCTAGTCAAACGCCTTAACCACTCGGCCATCACAGCTTGATATATGATGTTGATGTGATTCAAATAACAAACCAGAAGACTGGGATTTTGTATACCAAACAAGGCACAAAATGTACGCTGCGAGCAGGATTTGAACCTGCGCGGGAATATCCCATTTGATTTCGAGTCAAACGCCTTAACCACTCGGCCATCACAGCTATATATATGATATTGATGTGATTCAAATAATAAACCAGAAGACTGGGAATTTGTATACCAAAAACAGGCACAAAATGTACGCTGCGAGCAGGATTTGAACCTGCGCGGGAATATCCCATTTGATTTCTAGTCAAACGCCTTAACCACTCGGCCATCACAGCTTGATATATGATGTTGATGTGATTCAAATAACAAACCAGAAGACTGGGATTTTGTATACCAAACAAGGCACAAAATGTACGCTGCGAGCAGGATTTGAACCTGCGCGGAATATCCCATTTGATTTCTAGTCAAACGCCTTAACCACTCGGCCATCACAGCTTGATATATGATGTTGATGTGATTCAAATAACAAACCAGAAGACTGGGATTTTGTATACCAAACAAGGCACAAAATGTACGCTGCGAGCAGGATTTGAACCTGCGCGGGAATATCCCATTTGATTTCTAGTCAAACGCCTTAACCACTCGGCCATCACAGCTTGATATATGATGTTGATGTGATTCAAATAACAAACCAGCAGACTGGGATTTTGTATACCAAAGAAGGCAGAAAATGTACGCTGCGAGCAGGATTTGAACCTGCGCGGGAATATCCCATTTGATTTCTAGTCAAACGCCTTAACCACTCGGCCATCACAGCTTGATATATGATGTTGATGTGATTCAAATAACAAACCAGAAGACTGGGATTTTGTATACCAAAGAAGGCACAAAATGTACGCTGCGAGCAGGATTTGAACCTGCGCGGGAATATCCCATTTGATTTCAAGTCAAACGCCTTAACCACTCGGCCATCACAGCTTGATATATGATGTTGATGTGATTCAAATAACAAACCAGAAGACTGGGATTTTGTATACCAAACAAGGCACAAAATGTACGCTGCGAGCAGGATTTGAACCTGCGCGGGAATATCCCATTTGATTTCTAGTCAAACGCCTTAACCACTCGGCCATCACAGCTTGATATATGATGTTGATGTGATTCAAATAACAAACCAGCCGACTGGGATTTTGTATACCAAAAAAGGCACAAAATGTACGCTGCGAGCAGGATTTGAACCTGCGCGGGAATATCCCATTTGATTTCAAGTCAAACGCCTTAACCACTCGGCCATCACAGCTTGATATATGATGTTGATGTGATTCAAATAACAAACCAGAAGACTGGGATTTTGTATACCAAACAAGGCACAAAATGTACGCTGCGAGCAGGATTTGAACCTGCGCGGGAATATCCCATTTGATTTCTAGTCAAACGCCTTAACCACTCGGCCATCACTGCTTGATATCTCAGGTTGAAGGGGATTCAAATAACAAACCAGCAGACTGGGATTTTGTATACCAAAGAAGGCACAAAATGTACGCTGCGAGCAGGATTTGAACCTGCGCAGGAATATCCCATTTGATTTCTAGTCAAACGCCTTAACCACTCGGCCATCACAGCTTGATATATAATGTTGATGTGATTCAAATAACAAACCAGAAGACTGGGATTTTGTATACCAAAGAAGGCAGAAAATGTACGCTGCGAGCAGGATTTGAACCTGCGCGGGAATATCCCATTTGATTTCTAGTCAAACGCCTTAACCACTCGGCCATCACAGCTTGATATATGATGTTGATGTGATTCAAATAACAAACCAGAAGACTGGGATTTTGTATACCAAACAAGGCACAAAATGTACGCTGCGAGCAGGATTTGAACCTGCGCGGGAATATCCCATTTGATTTCAAGTCAAACGCCTTAACCACTCGGCCATCACAGCTTGATATATGATGTTGATGTGATTCAAATAACAAACCAGAAGACTGGGATTTTGTATACCAAACAAGGCACAAAATGTACGCTGCGAGCAGGATTTGAACCTGCGCGGGAATATCCCATTTGATTTCAAGTCAAACGCCTTAACCACTCGGCCATCACAGCTTGATATATGATGTTGATGTGATTCAAATAACAAACCAGAAGACTGGGATTTTGTATACCAAACAAGGCACAAAATGTACGCTGCGAGCAGGATTTGAACCTGCGCGGGAATATCCCATTTGATTTCAAGTCAAACGCCTTAACCACTCGGCCATCACAGCTTGATATATGATGTTGATGTGATTCAAATAACAAACCAGAAGACTGGGATTTTGTATACCAAACAAGGCACAAAATGTACGCTGCGAGCAGGATTTGAACCTGCGCGGGAATATCCCATTTGATTTCAAGTCAAACGCCTTAACCACTCGGCCATCACAGCTTGATATATGATGTTGATGTGATTCAAATAACAAACCAGAAGACTGGGATTTTGTATACCAAACAAGGCACAAAATGTACGCTGCGAGCAGGATTTGAACCTGCGCGGAATATCCCATTTGATTTCAAGTCAAACGCCTTAACCACTCGGCCATCACAGCTTGATATATGATGTTGATGTGATTCAAATAACAAACCAGAAGACTGGGATTTTGTATACCAAACAAGGCACAAAATGTACGCTGCGAGCAGGATTTGAACCTGCGCGGGAATATCCCATTTGATTTCAAGTCAAACGCCTTAACCACTCGGCCATCACAGCTTGATATATGATGTTGATGTGATTCAAATAACAAACCAGAAGACTGGGATTTTGTATACCAAACAAGGCACAAAATGTACGCTGCGAGCAGGATTTGAACCTGCGCGGAATATCCCATTTGATTTCTAGTCAAACGCCTTAACCACTCGGCCATCACAGCTTGATATATGATGTTGATGTGATTCAAATAACAAACCAGAAGACTGGGATTTTGTATACCAAACAAGGCACAAAATGTACGCTGCGAGCAGGATTTGAACCTGCGCGGGAATATCCCGTTTGATTTCAAGTCAAACGCCTTAACCACTCGGCCACCACAGCTTGATATATGATGTTGATGTGATTCAAATAACAAACCAGAAGACTGGGACTTTGTATACCAAACAAGGCACAAAATGTACGCTGCGAGCAGGATTTGAACCTGCGCGGAATATCCCATTTGATTTCAAGTCAAACGCCTTAACCACTCGGCCACCACAGCTTGATATATGATGTTGATGTGATTCAAATAACAAACCAGAAGACTGGGACTTTGTATACCAAACAAGGCACAAAATGTACGCTGCGAGCAGGATTTGAACCTGCGCGGGAATATCCCATTTGATTTCAAGTCAAACGCCTTAACCACTCGGCCATCACAGCTTGATATATGATGTTGATGTGATTCAAATAACAAACCAGCCGACTGGGATTTTGTATACCAAAAAAGACACAATGTACGCCGCGAGCAGGATTTGAACCTGCGCGGGAATATCCCATTTGATTTCAAGTCAAACGCCTTAACCACTCGGCCATCACAGCTTGATATATGATGTTGATGTGATTCAAATAACAAACAAGAAGACTGGGATTTTGTATACCTTGATATATGATGTTGATGTGACCAAATAAGGCAAAAATGTACGCTGCGAGCAGGATTTGAACCAGCGCGGGAATATCCCATTTGATTTCAAGTCAAACGCCTCAACCACTCGGCCATCACAGCTTGATATATGATGTTGATGTGATCCAAATAACAAACCAGAAGACAGGGATTCTGTATACCAAATAAGGCAAAAAATGTACGCTGAGAGCAGGATTTGAACCAGCGCGGGAATATCCCATTTGATTTCTAGTCAAACGCCTTAACCACTCGGCCATCACAGCTATATATATGATGTTGATGTGATTCAAATAACAAACAAGAAGACTGGGAATTTGTATACCAAAGAAGGCACAAAATGTACGCTGCGAGCAGGATTTGAACCTGCGCGAGAATATCCCATTTGTTTTCTAGTCAAACGCCTTAACTACTCGGCAATCACAGCTTGATATATGATGTTGATGTGATTCAAATAACAAACCAGAAGACTGGGATTTTGTATACCAAACAAGGCAAAAAATGTACGTTGCGAGCAGGATTTGAACCTGCGCGGGAATATCCCATTTGATTTCTAGTCAAACGCCTTAACCACTCGGCCATCACAGCTTGACATCAGAGGTTGATGGTGATTCAAATAACAAACCAGAAGACTGGGATTTTGTATACCAAACAAGGCACAAAATGTACGCTGAGAGCAGGATTTGAACCAGCGCGGGAATATCCCAATTGTTTTCTAGTCAAACGCCTTAACTACTCAGCCATCACATCTGCCTACCAGAGGTTGAAGGTGATTCAAAAAACAAACCAGAAGACTGGGAATTTGTATACCAAAAACAGGCACAAAATGTACGCTGCGAGCAGGATTTGAACCTGCGCGGGAATATCCCATTTGTTTTCTAGTCAAACGCCTTAACCACTCAGCCATCACATCTGCCTACCAGAGGTTGAAGGTGATTCAAAAAACAAACCAGAAGACTGGGAATTTGTATACCAAAACAGGCACAAAATGTACGCTGCGAGCAGGATTTGAACCTGCGCGGGAATATCCCATTTGATTTCAAGTCAAACGCCTCAACCACTCGGCCATCACAGCTTGATATATGATGTTGATGTGATTCAAATAACAAACCAGCAGACTGGGATTTTGTATACCAAAGAAGGCAGAAAATGTACGCTGCGAGCAGGATTTGAACCTGCGCGGGAATATCCCATTTGATTTCTAGTCAAACGCCTTAACCACTCGGCCATCACAGCTTGATATATGATGTTGATGTGATTCAAATAACAAACCAGAAGACTGGGATTTTGTATACCAAAGAAGGCAGAAAATGTACGCTGCGAGCAAGATTTGAACCTGCGCGGGAATATCCCATTTGATTTCAAGTCAAACGCCTTAACCAGTCGGCCATCATAGCTGCATATCAGAGGTTGAAGGGGATTCAAAAAACAAACCAGAAGACTGGGAATTTGTATACCAAAACAGGCACAAAATGTACGCTGCGAGCAGGATTTGAACTTGTGCGGGAATATCCCATTTGATTTCAAGTCAAACGCCTTAACCACTTGGCCATCACAGCTTGATATATGATGTTGATGTGATTCAAATAACAAACCAGAAGACAGGGATTCTGTATACCAAATAAGGCAAAAAATGTACGCTGCGAGCAGGATTTGAACCAGCGCGGGAATATCCCATTTGATTTCAAGTCAAACGCCTCAACCACTCGGCCATCACAGCTTGATATATGATGTTGATGTGATCCAAATAACAAACCAGAAGACAGGGATTCTGTATACCAAATAAGGCAAAAAATGTACGCTGAGAGCAGGATTTGAACCAGCGCGGGAATATCCCATTTGATTTCAAGTCAAACACCTTAACCACTCGGCCATCACAGCTTGATATCTCAGGTTTAAGGGGATTCATAAAACAAACCAGCAGACTGGGATTTTGTATACCAAAGAAGGCAGAAAATGTACGCTGCGAGCAGGATTTGAACCAGCGCGGAAATATCCCATTTGATTTCAAGTCAAACGCCTTAACCACTCGGCCATCACAGCTTGATATATGATGTTGATGTGATTCAAATAACAAACAAGAAGACTGGGATTTTGTATACCAAAGAAGGCAGAAAATGTACGCTGAAAGCAGGATTTGAACCAGCGCGGGAATATCCCATTTGATTTCAAGTCAAACGCCTTAACCACTCGGCCATCACAGCTATATATATGATGTTGATGTGATTCAAATAACAAACAAGAAGACTGGGAATTTGTATACCAAAGAAGGCACAAAATGTACGCTGCGAGCAGGATTTGAACCTGCGCGAGAATATCCCATTTGTTTTCTAGTCAAACGCCTTAACTACTCGGCAATCACAGCTTGATATATGATGTTGATGTGATTCAAATAACAAACCAGAAGACTGGGATTTTGTATACCAAACAAGGCAAAAAATGTACGTTGCGAGCAGGATTTGAACCTGCGCGGGAATATCCCATTTGATTTCTAGTCAAACGCCTTAACCACTCGGCCATCACAGCTTGACATCAGAGGTTGATGGTGATTCAAATAACAAACCAGAAGACTGGGATTTTGTATACCAAACAAGGCACAAAATGTACGCTGAGAGCAGGATTTGAACCAGCGCGGGAATATCCCAATTGTTTTCTAGTCAAACGCCTTAACTACTCAGCCATCACATCTGCCTACCAGAGGTTGAAGGTGATTCAAAAAACAAACCAGAAGACTGGGAATTTGTATACCAAAAACAGGCACAAAATGTACGCTGCGAGCAGGATTTGAACCTGCGCGGGAATATCCCATTTGTTTTCTAGTCAAACGCCTTAACCACTCAGCCATCACATCTGCCTACCAGAGGTTGAAGGTGATTCAAAAAACAAACCAGAAGACTGGGAATTTGTATACCAAAACAGGCACAAAATGTACGCTGCGAGCAGGATTTGAACCTGCGCGGGAATATCCCATTTGATTTCAAGTCAAACGCCTCAACCACTCGGCCATCACAGCTTGATATATGATGTTGATGTGATTCAAATAACAAACCAGCAGACTGGGATTTTGTATACCAAAGAAGGCAGAAAATGTACGCTGCGAGCAGGATTTGAACCTGCGCGGGAATATCCCATTTGATTTCTAGTCAAACGCCTTAACCACTCGGCCATCACAGCTTGATATATGATGTTGATGTGATTCAAATAACAAACCAGAAGACTGGGATTTTGTATACCAAAGAAGGCAGAAAATGTACGCTGCGAGCAAGATTTGAACCTGCGCGGGAATATCCCATTTGATTTCAAGTCAAACGCCTTAACCAGTCGGCCATCATAGCTGCATATCAGAGGTTGAAGGGGATTCAAAAAACAAACCAGAAGACTGGGAATTTGAATACCAAAACAGGCACAAAATGTACGCTGCGAGCAGGATTTGAACTTGTGCGGGAATATCCCATTTGATTTCAAGTCAAACGCCTTAACCACTTGGCCATCACAGCTTGATATATGATGTTGATGTGATTCAAATAACAAACCAGAAGACAGGGATTCTGTATACCAAATAAGGCAAAAAATGTACGCTGCGAGCAGGATTTGAACCAGCGCGGGAATATCCCATTTGATTTCAAGTCAAACGCCTCAACCACTCGGCCATCACAGCTTGATATATGATGTTGATGTGATCCAAATAACAAACCAGAAGACAGGGATTCTGTATACCAAATAAGGCAAAAAATGTACGCTGAGAGCAGGATTTGAACCAGCGCGGGAATATCCCATTTGATTTCAAGTCAAACGCCTTAACCACTCGGCCATCACAGCTTGATATCTTAGGTTTAAGGGGATTCATAAAACAAACCAGCAGACTGGGATTTTGTATACCAAAGAAGGCAGAAAATGTACGCTGCGAGCAGGATTTGAACCTGCGCGGGAATATCCCATTTGATTTCAAGTCAAACGCCTTAACCACTCGGCCATCACAGCTTGATATATGATGTTGATGTGATTCAAATAACAAACAAGAAGACTGGGATTTTGTATACCAAAGAAGGCAGAAAATGTACGCTGAGAGCAGGATTTGAACCAGCGCGGGAATATCCCATTTGATTTCAAGTCAAACGCCTTAACCACTCGGCCATCACAGCTTGATATCTCAGGTTTAAGGGGATTCATAAAACAAACCAGCAGACTGGGATTTTGTATACCAAAGAAGGCAGAAAATGTACGCTGCGAGCAGGATTTGAACCTGCGCGGGAATATCCCATTTGATTTCAAGTCAAACGCCTTAACCACTCGGCCATCACAGCTTGATATCTCAGGTTTAAGGGGATTCAAATAACAAACCAGCAGACTGGGATTTTGTATACCAAAGAAGGCAGAAAATGTACGCTGCGAGCAGGATTTGAACCTGCGCGGGAATATCCCATTTGATTTCTAGTCAAACGCCTTAACCCCTCGGCCATTACAGCTTGACATAAGAGGATGATGGTGATCCAAATAACAAACCAGAAGACAGGGATTCTGTATACCAAACAAGGCACAAAATGTACGCTGCGAGCAGGATTTGAACCTGCGCGGGAATATCCCATTTGTTTTCTAGTCAAACGCCTTAACTACTCGGCAATCACAGCTTGATATATGATGTTGATGTGATTCAAATAACAAACCAGAAGACTGGGATTTTGTATACCAAACAAGGCAAAAAATGTACGTTGCGAGCAGGATTTGAACCTGCGCGGGGATATCCCATTTGATTTCTAGTTAAACGCCTTAACCACTCGGCCATCACAGCTTGACATCAGAGGTTGATGGTGATTCAAATAACAAACCAGAAGACTGGGATTTTGTATACCAAACAAGGCACAAAATTTACGCTGCGAGCAGGATTTGAACCAGCGCGGGAATATCCCATTTGTTTTCTAGTCAAACGCCTCAACCACTCGGCCATCACAGCTTGATATATGATGTTGATGTGATCCAAATAACAAACCAGAAGACAGGGATTCTGTATACCAAATAAGGCAAAAAATGTACGCTGCGAGCAGGATTTGAACCAGCGCGGGAATATCCCATTTGTTTTCTAGTCAAACGCCTTAACCACTCAGCCATCACAACTGCCTGCCAGAGGTTGAAGGTGATTCAAAAAACAAACCAGAAGACTGGAAATTTGTATACCAAAACAGGCACAAAATGTACGCTGCGAGCAGGATTTGAACCTGCCCGGGAATATCCCATTTGTTTTCTAGTCAAACGCCTTAACCACTCAGCCATCACAACTGCCTGCCAGAGGTTGAAGGTGATTCAAAAAACAAACCAGAAGACTGGAAATTTGTATACCAAAACAGGCACAAAATGTACTCTGCGAGCAGGATTTGAACCAGCGCGGGAATATCCCATTTGATTTCAAGTCAAACGCCTCAACCACTCGGCCATCATAGCTGCATATCAGAGGTTGAAGGGGATTCAAAAACAAACCAGAAGACTGGGGTTTTTATACCAAACAAGGCACAAAATGTACGCTGCGAGCAGGATTTGAACCAGCGCGGGAATATCCCATTTGATTTCAAGTCAAACGCCTCAACCACTCGGCCATCATAGCTGCATATCAGAGGTTGAAGGGGATTCAAAAACAAACCAGAAGACTGGGGTTTTTATACCAAACAAGGCAAAAAATGTACGCTGTGAGCAGGATTTGAACCTGCGCGGGAATATCCCATTTAATTTCAAGTCAAACGCCTTAACCACTCGGCCATCACAGCTGCATATACGAGGTTGAAGGTGATTCAAGAAACAAACCAGAAGACTGGGAATTTGTATACCAAACAAGGCACAAAATGTACGCTGCGAGCTGGATTAGAACCAGCGCGGGAATATCCCATTTGTTTTCTAGTGAAACGCCTTAACCACTCAGCCATCACAACTGCCTGCCAGAGGTTGAAGGTGATTCAAAAAACAAACCAGAAGACTGGGAATTTGTATACCAAAACAGGCACAAAATGTACGCTGCGAGCAGGATTTGAACTTGCGCGGCAATATCCCATTTAATTTCAAGTCAAACGCCTTAACCACTTGGCCATCACAGCTTGATATATGATGTTGATGTGATTCATATAACAAACAAGAAGCCCGGGACTCGGAATGCCAAATAAGGCGCAAAATTAACGCTGCGAGCAGGATATGAACTTGCGCGGGAATATCCCATTTGATTTCAAGTCAAACGCCTCAACCACTTGGCCATCACAGCATGATATATGATGTTGATGTGATCCAAATAACAAACCAGAAGACAGGGATTCTGTATACCAAAGAAGGCAAAAAATGTACGTTGCGAGCAGGATTTGAACTTGCGCGGGAATATCCCATTTGATTTCAAGTCAAACGCCTCAACCACTCGGCCATCACAGCTTGATATATGATGTTGATGTGATCCAAATAACAAACCAGAAGACAGGGAATCTGTATACCAAAGAAGGCAGAAAATGTACGCTGCGAGCAGGATTTGAACCAGCGCGGGAATATCCCATTTGATTTCACGTCAAACGCCTGAACCACTCGGCCATCACAGCTTGATATATGATGTTGATGTGATTCAAATAACAAACCAGAAGACAGGGATTCTGTATACCAAAGAAGGCAGAAAATATACGCTGCGAGCAGGATTTGAACTTGCGCGGGAATATCCCATTTGATTTCAAGTCAAACGCCTGAACCACTCGGCCATCACAGCTTGATATATGATGTTGATGTGACCCAAATAACAAACCAGAAGACTGGGAATTTGTATACCAAAACAGGCACAAAATGTACGCTGCGAGCAGGATTTGAACTTGCGCGGCAATATCCCATTTAATTTCAAGTCAAACGCCTTAACCACTCGGCCATCACAGCTGCATATCAGAGGTTGAAGGTGATTGAAAAAACAAACCAGAAGACTGGGAATTGGTATACCAAAACAGGCACAAAATGTACGCTGCGAGCAGGATTTTAACTTGCGCGGGAATATCCCATTTGATTTCAAGTCAAACGCCTTAACCACTTGGCCATCACAGCTTGATATATGATGTTGATGTGATTCAAATAACAAACCAGAAGCCCGGGACTCGGAATGCCAAATAAGGCGCAAAATTAACGCTGCGAGCAGGATTTGAACTTGCGCGGGAATATCCCATTTGATTTCAAGTCAAACGCCTCAACCACTCGGCCATCACAGCATGATATATGATGTTGATGTGATCCAAATAACAAACCAGAAGACAGGGATTCTGTATACCAAAGAAGGCAAAAAATGTACGTTGCGAGCAGGATTTGAACTTGCGCGGGAATATCCCATTTGATTTCAAGTCAAACGCCTCAACCACTCGGCCATCACAGCTTGATATATGATGTTGATGTGATCCAAATAACAAACCAGAAGACAGGGATTCTGTATACCAAAGAAGGCAGAAAATGTACGCTGCGAGCAGGATTTGAACCAGCGCGGGAATATCCCATTTGATTTCACGTCAAACGCCTGAACCACTCGGCCATCACAGCTTGATATATGATGTTGATGTGATCCAAATAACAAACCAGAAGACAGGGATTCTGTATACCAAAGAAGGCAGAAAATATACGCTGCGAGCAGGATTTGAACTTGCGCGGGAATATCCAATTTGATTTCAAGTCAAACGCCTCAACCACTCGGCCATCACAGCTTGATATATGATGTTGATGTGATCCAAATAACAAACCAGAAGACAGGGATTCTGTATACCAAAGAAGGCAGAAAATGTACGCTGCGAGCAGGATTTGAACCAGCGCGGGAATATCCCATTTGATTTCAAGTCAAACGCCTTAACCACTCGGCCATCACAGCTTGATATCTCAGGTTTAAGGGGATTCAAATAACAAACCAGCAGACTGGGATTTTGTATACCAAAGAAGGCAGAAAATGTACGCTGCGAGCAGGATTTGAACCTGCGCGGGAATATCCCACTTGATTTCAAGTCAAACGTCTTAACCACTCGACCATCACAGCTTGATATATGATGTTGATGTGATTCAAATAACAAACCAGAAGACTGGGATTTTGTATACCAAACAAGGCACAAAATGTACGCTGCGAGCAGGATTTGAACCTGCGCGGGAATATCCCATTTGATTTCGAGTCAAACGCCTTTACCACTCGGCCACAACAGCTGCATATCAGAGGTTGATGTTATTCAAATAACAAACCAGAAGACTTGGATTTTGTATACCAAACAAGGCAAAAAATGTACGCTGGGAGCAGGATTTGAACCTGCGCGGGAATATCCCATTTGATTTCAATTTAAACGCCTCAACCACTCGGCCATCACAGCTTGATATATGATGTTGATGTGATCCAAATAACAAACCAGAAGACAGGGATTCTGTATACCAAAGAAGGCAGAAAATGTACGCTGCGAGCAGGATTTGAACCAGCGCGGGAATATCCCATTTGATTTCAAGTCAAACGCCTCAACCACTCGGCCATCACAGCTTGATATATGATGTTGATGTGATCCAAATAACAAACCAGAAGACAGGGATTTTGTATACCAAAGAAGGCAGAAAATATACGCTGCAAGCAGGATTTGAACTTGCGCGGGAATATCCCATTTGATTTCAAGTCAAACGCCTCAACCACTCGGCCATCACAGCTTGATATATGATGTTGATGTGATCCAAATAACAAACCAGAAGACAGGGATTCTGTATACCAAAGAAGGCAGAAAATGTACGCTGCGAGCAGGATTTGAACCAGCGCGGGAATATCCCATTTGATTTCAAGTCAAACGCCTTAACCACTCGGCCATCACAGCTTGATATCTCAGGTTTAAGGGGATTCAAATAACAAACCAGCAGACTGGGATTTTGTATACCAAAGAAGGCAGAAAATGTACGCTGCGAGCAGGATTTGAACCTGCGCGGGAATATCCCATTTGATTTCAAGTCAAACGCCTTAACCACTCGACCATCACAGCTTGATATATGATGTTGATGTGATTCAAATAACAAACCAGAAGACTGGGATTTTGTATACCAAACAAGGCGCAAAATTAACGCTGCGAGCAGGATTTGAACATGCGCGGGAATATCCCATTTGATTTCTAGTCAAACGCCTTAACCACTCGGCCATCACAGCTTGACACAAGAGTATGATGGTGATCCAAATAACAAACCAGCAGACTGGGATTTTGTATACCAAAGAAGGCAGAAAATGTACGCTGCGAGCAGGATTTGAACCTGCGCGGGAATATCCCATTTGATTTCTAGTCAAACGCCTCAACCACTCGGCAATCACAGCTTGATATATGATGTTGATGTGATTGAAATAACAAACCAGAAGACTGGGATTTTGTATACCAAATAAGGCAAAAAATGTACGCTGCGAGCAGGATTTGAACATGCGCGGGAATATCCTATTTGATTTCTAGTCAAACGCCTTAACTACTCGGCAATCACAGCTTGATATATGATGTTGATGTGATTCAAATAACAAACCAGAAGACTGGGATTTTGTATACCAAACAAGGCAAAAAATGTACGTTGCGAGCAGGATTTGAACCTGCGCGGGAATATCCCATTTGATTTCTAGTCAAACGCCTTAACCACTCGGCCATCACAGCTTGACCTCAGAGGTTGATGGTGATCCAAATAACAATCAACAAGACTTACTACTTCTCAAAATTATTTTATCTGGTTCTCTCAGACCATGTTTCTTTACCACACTTACAGAAGACATGGTATTTATATTGAGCAAGAAATCGAAAACATTAAACTGTATTCTTGTTGAAGACAAAATATACCAAGAAATTAAAAACAAAAGATGAGGGTGTTCAACACAAATATGTTTCACATTGTTTAGATGCTTAGTTTTTTTTACGATCTGATTCCTTGAATGTTCTCCACCATGCTCTGCAATGTTTTACAAAATGATGATAGACATTGTGCAAAACAATTGTTTTTATTGTACATCCAGTTTCTACATAGACAAGTCTCCAGTTACTTATGTTGTGACTGCATTCTGAATAAGGGTTATATTGTCCCCTTTCAGCATTATTCTCCCTGGATAAAAGAAAATGAGGGGAGAACTTATTCTTGTTGTATCTGGAGGGAAAACTGACTACATTTAATGGAGCTTTCCCTATAATAGTAGCAAGGAAAAAATTTGATGTGGATGTTTAATTTGGTAAATAACAATTCTAAACTTCTAATAAGAAAAACAGAGTATGTTCAGGCCATTTTATGAGAACATTTGAACCCGAGTAGTAAAAAGCTCGCATGCGTGCGTTTGTGCAAGCGATCACTCACGTGGATAAATTACATATTTCTGCATAATCCTTATTTCCGAAATGAAATCGATAGTGGCAAGTCAATGTAGATGCAATGTCAACATGATATTTTAAGAAGTTTAAGTGGACATAACTAGAATAAAATCATGATGAAAAAGTTTTAAGATCATCATTATTTCAATTGTTGTCGCATTTAAAAAGTTCTAAATTTCTCGAAAATTCACGATGCATTGTTTCATCTGTTTGACTAGTAGCATTGCCTTTCTTTTCATTAATGTTCCCTGAAGAGGCCCTTTCACTTGGTGATCTGCTGCTTGCTCACATTGGATTTGAGTATTTTTTTCCAGACTGATATCTACCCCACTTTCTATGATATTTTCATGTTGCTGATGCTTAGTGAGCATGTTTATGTCATTGATAAATGCTTCGCAGATGTCTTGATGCTTAAGTGATTGTTAGGTTTTTCAGACTAATATCCTCGCTTTTTTGCAGACTTTGCACCAAATAAAATTCACGTAGGCTGAATCACGTTGTTTTACAGCTTTGAATTGTCACACATGCTTCTAAGCGAGACTGTGTCTTTCATTTTTGAAATTTCTTGGAACATTGTTACATGACATTCTACATTCTTTCCCATTTTGCTTAGGTGATAAAAAGCTCATGTGAGTACATTTGTCCTAGTGTTGATAGGATTACGAGTGATTGCTTGCATGAAACAAAAAGGCCTGATGTTTATGTAGACATTTGAAAGCAATGGGGATCGTTAAAACACATTACACCCACAGGAAATGAAATGGATGCACAGAATACAATTCAGAGATTTTCCAAAGTCTTGAATAGGCAATTTGAAAAACAGAGACAAAAGTTCACCAGCTCAGAGAACAAAAATAAAACGTGATCCATGGCCCAAAAGACAAAGGGGATCTGTCAATCATTTTTGGATTGAAAGAATGACATGGATTGGGATAATATTTCTGTGATTAAGACAAAATTGAATTAAATAAGCTTGTCACCAAAAGTATTCTTTCATTTTTTTTATCGCCATGTATCAATCCAAGTATCAAAAAGTGTTCCAGAAATCTGGTTGAAGAACATCAAACGGTTGCAATAATCAATTATATGGTGACACCTCACATGTGAAAACATGAGCAACAATAATTAAAGCTGGTTCTGGTAGTGTTTCTTGATAAGGCTTTTAGCAAGAATTTTAAGAACCTAACAATAGAAAGCTACTTATATCCAGGAAACAAATGACCAGCGAACATAGATAAAAAATTACTTCCTTTTTCAAAATATTAGAAAATGTCATGTTATAACCCTATAATTATAAATTATCATTTATTGATTTTGATCTTGATGTTATTTTCAACCCATGTTTTTTACCTTTAGAATCAATATTTCTAGAATTTAATATTTTGTTAGTTTGTTAGTTTGTTAGTTTTTTAGCAGCCCAAGCTAGATAAGCTCAGCTTTTCTTGGGCCATGTAGAATACTTTTTATCGTTGTAAATTGTATTTCTACGAATAAGAATGAATTGAACTGAATTCTCCACACCTTGCTAAACCCACCAAAATAATAAATAAGAGAAAAACCATATATCTTTTAGCCTGATGAAGGGGGATGGAAATTTTTCAGGGCAATTTGCAGGGCTTACTTTTCTAGAGAATGGAAATTATCCAAATAACCAAGCTTAAATCACTGAAGCAACAGCTTCAGAATTAATAAGGCAATTATAATGAGGTGACAGGAAGATGGCTTCATAATTCTTACCAAGTGACTTTCTTGTTTTTGTTTTTATATGAAATTCCTCTGCTTCATCAAGAACCAAATTCATGTATTCATCAAAACCCTATAACAGGATGACTGGAACTTAACATAGAAAAAGTGGGCACTGCAAACTGGGCAAGCATCACACAGTTCAACATTTTACAGCAATATAATTATGAAGTTCAATATTTCCATGATGGGAATATTGAAGAAGTACAAGATGTTCAAAATTTTTTACATGATTCTCTATTGTTGTAGAAAGATACTTTAAATTTTTCTTTGCTTGCAGCTTGTCTTTCACTATATACAATAAAGACTTCATAATCTTCAAAAAATAGTCTTCTTTAGAATAGAACTCTGGCCTTTCCAATATCATAATTTTTCTCACCTGATTCCTTTATTACTATATTACCACAATACTCACCTGAAAAACTTTCGATACAAAAATACCCGAAGCTCTCTCAAAACCTAACTTTAAGCAAGAATTTTATCATAACAAGAAAGCTGAATGTATTTTCCATTTTAATGACAGAAATTTATTGAGTCGTTCTTCGAAATATGGTACATAATATCGCTTTTTTGATACCCACTGTAAAAACTTTCTTTCAAAATATTTGGAGGCACCACTCTTTAATTTTGTTGGATTATTTTAACCAATCTGAGGGTAATTCTTTACTTTTACTTTTAATCGAAAGACTGTGAAATGACAAACATTTTCCCACTGGAATTTCCTGTGAAAATGGCCGCGTGACTTTAAGCCGTTGTTATGAAGAAATGTTTTGGTTGGGCCTATGGCCGCTGTTGGCCGCCATTTTTGACGACCGTTCGAATACTTTTGTCCAGTAAGTGTACATTGCATAAAATTTTGCATCCAGACGTTGAATTTGTTGGTTGAAAATGAACAAAAACTAAAAATAACTCACTATAATGTGTCCTTCTATTCTCATGTTTGTTTGCTCGTAAAGCCATATCTGAATTCTGGCTCTCTGGAATTAAACAAGCAAAAAGATCTTTAGAAGGTATATCAGAATCCCACTTCTCTACATTCAAGAGGTCGTGCAAAGAGAGAGTTTGATAATGGCAAAATGTATAATTTGTCTAGCAAAGAATATTTTAATTGACAAGAAAATACAACAGATGACATAATATCCTAGATGATTTTTGCAGCAAAAAACATCACTTTAAGAGAAGCGATTTTGAAGGTAGGAAACTTTGGGATTGAATATTTAAAAAAAAATATAATATTAGAATTTCTGCCATATCTCATTTCCATAAAATATTAACATACATATGGTAAAAACTGAGTATATAAGGTGCCCATGCACCTTGAAGAAAACCCCAGTTCTAGCCTTTGAAAATTGATAAGTTTTAAAAATTATTCCATTAAGCAAAGTTCACAAAACTGTGAAAAAGGAGATGATCTTGAATGTTTCAATGAAAATGACAAATATTATTAATGATTAACAAGCTAACATGTCATCAGAAAAAGTTTTTAATGTTGCAACATTATCAGTTTTGGTCTTATTTCACATGACAAATTCTATCAAAACAAAAGGAACAGTTTCCATGAAAAATTTTTACAATTGTGAGAGCAAAATGTGGTTCTAACACGACTAATTGGAGTAATCTTCAGGGAATTGTAATTATAAGAGGTTTGTAATTATAATGGCTTTATAAGAGATTTTCATTATTATATGATATGTCTCCCAATCATCCAAGATTATTAGAAACAAAGTTATCTTAACATTGACTTAAATGCTAGCAGTATTGGAAATTAATACTTTGTGGCAGGACTCTCCCTTTACCATGAACAAACTTTCCAAAGTTTTGATTGAAATTGCATAACTTCAACTTAAGAAACACAAAATTAATGATTGAATTAACCAAGTCAACAATACTTACATTCTGCAAATACCTAAAAATAAGGTTCTGAGACAGAAGTTAAGGAATTATAAGGTTTGGGTACTATGTAACCCATTTAGGAAATCTTCTATCACTTTGCAAGAAACAGCTAAAATACCTCTGGAAATAAGCTAAAGCCTCTCATGAAGCATGAAAGCAAATGACCTGCAGACATGCCTACAAAGATAATAGCCACATTTTAGGTTTTCAAAAAACCTAAAACGGGGACATTGCAGACGTTATCCAATTCAAAAAAATAAAGTTTTCATACGGTAGGCAAGTTTTCATCGTACTTATTCAAGCTTAGTCAAGAATATGACCAATGAACAGCGAGAATGAGATAACCAACAAGAAACAGGTGTTGCCCCCTTGCAAAAACATCAATCAGATGAAACAAAGACATGTATAACCAACATTCCAAAAGCATGATATACGCATGTTAGGCACTAAGTTGATCCAGGCGATTCTGTGAAATGATCAAAGAGAAAGATTTAAAGGGAGCACTTTTGCAAGGGGGCAACACCTGGTTGGCCATCTGCTCATATTCTTGATAAAATTCATTGGTTATCTTCGAATTTCATTGAAATTTTGCGATTTTCTGTTGAAAACGGCACCAAATAGAACATTTCTCAGTGATTATCAATAATTTTAACATCTTTGGAATTTTGAATTTTGCCACTATTTAGTTTGAATTTCACACTGGGTGCGATGTTGCCACAAACAAGAGATCCAGAATGGGGTTAGTCTTGGACTTTAATTTTTGGTTTGAAATTTTGTGAAGCAAACCAAATTTTCCAAAAAATAGGTACAGGAAACTTCAATTTGCCCTCTCTTTTCTATACAATACTACTTCTGTGAGTAGGGGATAACTAAAACACTCCAGTGTGCATTCCATGTAGCCTACGCTACGCTGGAGATCTCCAGCATGGAGTCTTTGGTAAGACGTGTTTTTCATTTCTCAAAAAATGAAAGGGAAGGGAAAGGGTGTTCTGTTCTCCGTCTCCTCCTCCATCCCCGCCGGCCGGTCGTGAAACACATTTGCTGCCCAATCTAGTAGACTGGACTTTCTGCCGATCGGGGAAGATTGAGAGCGTCTCCAGGATCTTGTCTTACAAACGTCCTAGACAGGATCTATTTACCTTGTAGTCATGTCTGTCTCATATGAAGTGGCCAGGGATGACAGGACAATGACTGACAGTGAAAGACTGACTGACAACGACAACATTATGCTCACAAAATTACCGGAAGTAATTGAAAGGATACGATCGGTTGAACCATAATCTTTTGTACTTTTTTTCCTGCCATGATTGCAAAGTCCTAAAGTTCTTTCAGACTTCACAAGATTTCAAAAATTGGAGCAACGACAAAACGACGACAAGGCCAAGCTTCAAAAAACAAGCATGGCTGACAAACGGTGTCACCTCGTTTTCATATTCAAACTTCAACCGAGGTTGAGAAAAGTACACGACACCACTGAGAATGGCGGCAGACAGCATAATTCAGAGGGAAAATCACCATCATCCCGGCCAAATGAACGAAATTCTGGTGAATTTCGACTCTGCTGTTGCAAGAAAAATAACAACAGATAGCAATGGCTCATGGGGATTCTTGCTTGGAAGCAAAGCAGAGAATGAATTTGTTGTTATTGGAGCTATGAAGTGTATTGAAAAGTTTGATTTTTTGACACGTGCTTCAGAATATTCAAAATCAGAGAAAGATAAGATAATCAGTGAAATTATTGCCTATTTACCTGAAGGAGTAGACATAATTGGATTATTCTGTAACAGCGAATCACTGAAACATGACTTATTGACATGTTTTGAGAAAACATTAGTCTCATTTTTGAAGGAATTTCATTTCAGAAAAGTATCTCAAAAATTCCTACTTTGCAACATTAACAAAGAAAAACATTTTAATATTGAGTTTTTAGATATTGAAAATAATGGAAATCACAAAATCTCTGACCAACCTATAGAAACTGTTTACCAAGATGGTATTGGCAAAGAATGGCTAGAAAATAGATTTATATTAAGGTTGAGATCTTCTTTCCAATGTCAAATTAGCATTGGAAAATCAGACGATAGCATCAATCAAGAATGCCATAGAGCTATGAGCAAGTTAAAAGAACAAAACTCTGTTTTTATTTTTGAAAACTCAGATGTAATAATCTCTAAAAATACATCTGAAGAAAATTGGGAAGATGCTCTGGATGAAATCCGTAAAGCCAACAGTATTCAAAATATTACAGAAGTCAAGGTTCTTTCCAGCCTCTGTAAAAATGAGTTATTAGAATCAGACATCTATTGCCCCATTTTAATGTTCAATTCTTTTTCTGAAGAATTTATCCAACTTAACTTGGATATAGACACTATCATTTATGCAGACAAGTCATGCCAAGTTGATGAGTTCATATTGAAATGTGAAAACTCTCTTTGCATCCAAGCAATTAATATGATTTTATCTACTGTTCCTCAAGATGCTGGACCCTTGACCCAAGAGATGAAGGCTTTTCATTATTATTTAGATGATTGTAATCACATGATCACAATTCTTTATCCTAATTGTGATACTGGTGAAAGAAATAAAACAGAGGATGATATGATCAACAAAAGAAGATCTCTCCATGAAATTTTCTTTTTATCAAGTAGAAAACCATTGCTGAAGAAAGATCAGAATCATTTTCATCAAATCACCAGTGAATATTTAATCAACCCGCATTTAGGTTTGAAGTCTGGGATAAAGGATGGTGTATGTGCTATTGTTGAAGGAAAATATGAGTATCGTCATTACATGCAGGACTATTTTGATGACAATGGTTGGGGCTGTGCATACCGCTCATTGCAGACACTATGCTCATGGTTCAGACTACAGGGTTTCACTACAAAGCCAGTTCCAAATCACAAGGAAATACAAGATGCTCTTGTGGTGATTGGTGACAAACCAAAGAGATTTAGTGGATCTAAACAATGGATTGGTTCATTTGAAGTTAATTTATGCCTTGAAAAATTGATCAATGTTTCATCAAAGATTCTACATGTGTCATCTGGTGCAGAAATGGCATCCAAAGGAAGAGAGCTGTTAAATCATTTTCAAGATCAGGGCACACCAGTTATGATTGGTGGTGGTGTTCTTGCTCATACTATTTTAGGTGTTCATTTTGATGAGCTCACTGGAGACATCAAGTTTCTGATTTTAGATCCACATTACACTGGGGCTGAAAACCTCAAGACTGTGCAAGATAAGGGATGGTGTGGCTGGAAAAGTCCAAAGTTTTGGGATCAAACTGCAGATTATAATATGTGCCTGCCTCAGAGGCCAAATATGATATAGAAAAACAAAACAATGAACACACTATTTAGTACCTAGATTTCAACAAATATTTATGCCTGTTAGAACAATAGTTATCCTTTGTGTTGGGATTTATAAAATTATAATGAAGTTGATCATTAATAGGGATTGATTCTTATATATAGTTGTCTAAGAAGTAACACTACAGTGCTAGAAAGTGAAACTGAAATGATATTATGCATTTACACGCATTTTTTTTATAAGGAAGTGCTTTATAAGGATGGTAGTACTCGGGCTGGCAAAAACTTAAGGAATTTCTAGTACTGGACCGGAGACTACTTAGGAATCTGACTTTTTCTTTAACTTAGCATCTCGATTAAAAAAATGAAGTTTTGAATTAACAGAGCGAGCAATACTTATCGCCAATGGTTTTTAATCAGTATTCATTTCTACTCGTCTTCTGAAACCTTTATGACCTATGTTTCCTTGACCATTGGTTGTTTTAAGAATTGCAATGTAAGAAGTTAAGGAATTGCTAAAGAATATTGAGTACTTAATTTTCACCATCAGTTAAGGAATTTTCAGTACTGACCCAGGGCCGAACTTCCTTATAAAAAAAATGCCTGTTTTGAGTTACATCCTCCTGTTCTTTCATAAACAGGGACACTACTCCCACTCCATACAGAATGTGTATCATTGGTGTCCTCAAAAATCTGAAAGGGTCATCGTTTTAAACATATTCGATGGATTTTCGATAGTTTTGCGTAATTTTATACACTCATTTTTTTTTATAAGAAACCGTTTATAAGAAACCGTAGGGCCAGATTTTCAAAACTTAAGAAACTTTCGTAGGAGATTTTGTGTGAACCAAAAAAGTTAAGAAACTTTTTATATTTTACTTAACGAGAAAAACGACTGCAACATTTCAGTCTCACAGAACATTAGCTTCTAACGTGTTTGGTTTTGTTCCTAGTTCAGTTTGGTTACATTTAATAAGATATTTTAGCTGTTTGCAATGAAATTTGCATTTATTTTTGCTTCTCTATATCCAATTCATGTTTGGCAGTGATAGAAAATAAAGAAACGACGGTATATGAAGGAAAGTTAGGTTTTTATGTTAAGAAACTTGCTAAGAAACTTTTCGTACCATAATTGGGGTGAAAGCTAAGAAACTCTGGTACGAAGATTTAGCATAGTTTCTTATAAAAAAAATGAGTGTATGCTTTTTCAGAAAAATAAAGAGCATAATCAGAAATTCTAAATATAGATTTTATGAGGTCACGACTTCCGTGCTAAAAATAAAGAAACGTAATTGTTACAATGCATGATGGGAAGAGAATATCAACGATTTCTTCGAAAACGAAAGTCAGAAATGTTGAAAAATGGCGGTGTTGGTAAACGATTATGTTTCAGATGAAGATCTCGCCAGGTTTGAAGAAAAATACACTGATGAAAAAAGATTTGGCAGTGCATCAATTGATACACAATTTCAGTATGCGCATTGCCTAGTCCGCAGTAGATACAAAGAAGATGTTAGAAAGGGAATCGACATGTTCAATGATTTGTGCCTGCAAGGATGCGACCAAAGAGATTTTCTATTTTTTCTTGGGTTAGCCCATTATAAACTAAAAGAATATTCAACAGCTTTGAAGTTCATTCAGAGATTATTAACGATTGAACCGAATAATCGTCAAGCTAAAGAAATGGAGGAATTGATTGACAATGATATGAAAAAGGATGGCCTATTTGGTATGGCGCTGGTAGGCGGTGCTGCTGCTTTGACTGGCGTTCTCGTCGGCATGTTATTTGCAAAAAAAGCAAAGTAGAAATTGATTGTTTTCTCGTCTATAATGTTTATTACGTAATATTTGTTATATATGCAATTGTTCATGTATTCATTCATGGTTTAGCGTTTAGCAACATTAACATGCAGTTACAGTTTAGGTAACGTATACAAATACATATTAGTACAGGAGCAAATATGATTTTGAGTTAAGACTAATTAATAAAGCTCCACTCCACTGTCCACTGCGCTACAACTGTTGATGAAAAGGTTCAATAGGTTTTTGCTGTACACAAAAAGGATGGGCAGAATGACATGGACAAACGCCAGACACAAAATGCATATTGGGGAAGTTGAGGTTCATACCTACCCAAAAGTGCCAAATTTTGTTCATTTTGAGTTTTTATGTCTATTCTTCTTACTAAGCACATTGCCAGGGGAAAAGGTTTTATAGGTTCCTTTTTTGAAAGCAAAAACTAATCTCAGCAGCCGCATTTCTAAGTTTATTTCAAAGCAATATCTATTGTAAAGTTTCTGAATGAAAGCTTTTTGGTCATACAGGGGAGTGGGCTGGTCCTAACTCATCATTGAATTAATAAAAAAACTTTTTGTTAGTTAAATATCTATTTACTGCTTCATGCTAATGTAGAAAAATATTATTAATCCTTCTGAGTAGGAATCTTTTAGGCAGGGATGATTGTCCAAAAATCACAAAGAGGGTTTCATTTTTGCTGTTAAACCTAAAAGAAGAATTTCCAACTTCCGAACCAATACACCCCTTCGACAGAAAAACTGCCGAATAAATCAAATACAGAACAAATCATACACTCAAAAACCATATTAAGGGATAGGGAAGGGGAGACTAATTACTCGATGAAACTAGATGATCGAGCAAACTGCAGCATGTCCGCGAACCACACAGAATGGACTGCTCACACAGAACACCACATGTAAGACACAGCAAAATACCGACTGTCTCTTTCTACGAAAATGCGGTGCGACTATGGTACGAGGTGTTGATGACTAGGAGTGAAATCACACCAGGTAGCAAGCCAGCCTACCAAACTGTAACCATCAGAGGCAACTGAACATGTGGAATGAACAAGTGAAAAACAAACACAACCTGAGCTCGCAACAGCAACCACAACTTTAGCTAACGTCCTAGTTATTTTAACTCAGCTTAAATCTTAATTTAACCCGTATTTAAAAAGTTTTAAATGTTTTAATGAGTGCCATTTAAGCTCTATTAAGACCCCTCTCTTTTGAGCCCCTCTCTCTTTTAAGCCCCCCCCCTTTTCAAGTGAAAATCTCAAATAACCCATGACGTCATCAGTGACGTCATCAGATCGCGCTATAGCGCGACGGTTTTTAGCCGGTTTCTCCAACCTCGTTTTCAAGAGTCCCAGATCCTAGCGCACGCAGCTCCTACTATCAATGACGTCATCAGGTCGCGCTATAATGCGACGAGTTTCTCCAACCTCAAGAGTTCCTTGCATGAAACCGCTAGCCTCGTTTCCGATTTAACAATCTAGAAGTTTCCAGAATGTTCCAGAACGTCCCTAAGAATCCTCTTATCTGATTGGTTAGAACTTTCCAGAACTTTCGAGAACTTTCCAGAATCTGATTGATTAATTATGATGGCGTAATAATAATTCGAACGCGACGTTCGAATCGTTTATTAAATAAAATAACATAATAATCCTACAATCTGAATAACTAGAACTTTCCAGAACTTTCCAGAAAGTTCCACAAGATTCTAGAATGTTCCACAAGATTCTAGAAACGAGAAATCCTACAATCTGATTGATTAATAATTCAAACGTCACACCTGATTTAACAGAGAATCTCCATAGTATAGCTATATAAATCGAGAAGAAGCAACAGTCTGGTCATACCACTCAATAGATGCGAAGATGATTTCACTAGCTTACCTCATATTCAACGCTGTGAAGAAGGAGCGGGAATTAACTAGAAAGAATCTAGTTGCATATTCTTTGGAGAGGAACTATGAATGTCGCAATTTAGGAGTTATATCTTTCGAGAGACAATCAACCCCCATCAACAGTTCATACTATTATTGGATGCGAGATCTTCTAACATATGCAAGAGCTAGCTCTAAAAACTCAATAAAGTCCCGAGTAGAACAACATCAAGTCTTATCCAAGCTAGAAGCTAAAGGCCTAGTTTGTGAACTTTTTTCAATTATGGATAAAGAAGGAAATTGGGGAAGAATGGCTATGTTAATGATTTTTATTGAAGAACTTGCTGATGGTTTAATGAAATATCATGATAGGACTGTAGCAACATCATTCATAGAAGAAATAAAAGAAGAAATCAATGATAAAGCATTAGGAGATTGGGGTGAAAAACTACTAATTGACTCAGAATGTTTTATGTTATATTGATAAGTTGTCTTAAATTACTACATTTAATTATATAGAAATAATGCTAAATTCAATTAATGAAAATTAAGTCGATGATTTACAAGATGTTTATATCTATTCAAAAACTATAAGAGAATATACCAACAGATTAACAATTAGTACATAGAACAAGTCCATAATGGAGATTCAAAATATATATATCCACAATATATATATATATGTACAACCATCAACTGCGCATGCGCAGTAGTTATATCAATAACGGTAAGAGCTAGAGGCCTGGGACCTAGCATGTAGAACAAAGAAGTAATAGAGATTTAAATGATGTATGTCATATAAACATTTATTAAATAGCGCATGCGCAATAGCAATCTCTAATAGCTTTTGGTTTAATCCATGGTTTATGAGTATTATCTAAGCTTATGCAATTCATTGTCCGTATATGGACAATAGCCGTTGATTTACAACCTTATTTTCAAAGAATGACAACGCATGAAAATGACACTATTTTCTAACAGTACATTAATGAACAATAATGTCTAAACATTCTTTTAGGTATAGCTATTTCTAGTTATTTCCATAGTATGGGAATAATCGAGTACTAACATATTGAACTTCATTCACAGCAGCATCCTCAGAATTACTAGCTTCCTCTTCTTCATCACTCTTTGCTTGACGTATGATGAGATATTTTCTTTTCTCAATAGCATAATCTAAGGCCTCTTGCATATCCATACCATCTTCCTTCTGTGCTTTTTGCATGGTTGCTATGACTGCAGTCACAACAGCATCATTTTCAAAACTTCTATTATATAAAAATTTACGTCTGAAAACTTGCAGTATGTTTTCATCTTTATCAACTTCCCTACGCATTGAAGGCCATACATTCCCTAAAGGAAGATCCTCCTCAGTGTTGACAGTTTCATCATCATCATTATCACTTTCAGCTTCTATCTCATCATCTGACTCAGACTCTGCACTACTCTCCTCATGCATCTCTTCTTCATGTCGCTTAACATTACTTTTAAACTTGGAAGAGTATTCACAATGATCACATTTATACTGATTCATGATTAGCGGTTTACTTATAATTGTCGACTACCACTAAAACACATGAGTCCTAGAGCATAAACTCGCTTGAATTTATAGACTGGTTCCTCCATTCAATATGATGTGGGAAAGGAATTCCACACTTGCGCAGGAAGGATGTCTCCTAATCAGACCATACCTAATCCATTGTTAATCCTTACTGATCCTCACTAATCATATCTAATCCATAGTTAATCCTTACTGATCCTTGCTGATCCTTAGCTAATCTTTACTGATCATTACTGATCCTTACTGATCCTTAACTAATCATTACCTGATCCTAACCTAATCCTTAATGATCCTCACTAATCATTACCTGATCCTCACTAATCCTTACTGATCCTTAACTAATGATTACCTGATCCTCACTAATCATTACTGATCCTTAACTAATCCTTACTGATCCTCACTAATCATTACCTGATCCTCACTAATCCTTACTGATCCTTAACTAATCATTACCTGATCCTCACTGATCCTTACTGATCCTAACTAATCCTTACCTGATCCTCCTTACTGATCCTTAACTAATCATTACCTGATCCTCACTAATCATTACTGATCCTCACCCTGATCCTCACTAATCCTTAGCTGATCCTCACTAATCATTACTGATCCTCACTGATCCTTAGCTGATCCTTACTGATCCTAACCTGATCATTACTGATCCTTAACTAATGATTACCTGATCCTCACTAATCATTACTGATCCTCACTAATCATTACCTGATCCTCACTAATCCTTAGGTGATCCTTACTGATCCTTAACAAATCATTACTGATCCTTACTGATCATTACCTGATCATTACTGATCCTTGCTGATCCTTAGCTAATCCTTACTGATCCATTAACCTAATCCTTACTGATCCTTAACTAATCATTACCTGATCCTCACTAATCATTACTGATCCTTAACTAATCCTTACCTGATCCTCACTAATCATTACTGATCCTCACTAATCATTACTGATCCTTAACTAATCATTACCTGATCCTAACCTGAATCCTAATCATTACTGATCCTTAACTAATCATTACCTGATCCTAACCTAATCTGATCCTTAACTAATGATTACTGATCCTCTAATCTTAGCTAATCCTTAACTAATCATTACTGATCCTTAACTAATCCCTGATCCTCACTAATCCTTAGCTGATCCTCACTAATCATTACTGATCCTCACTGATCCTTAGCTGATCCTTACTGATCCTAACCTAATCATTACTGATCCTTAACTAATCATTACTGATCCTTACTGATCCTTAGCTGACACTAATCATTACTGATCCTTACTGATCCTTACTGATCCTTACTGATCCTAAACTAATCATTACTGATCCTTAGCTGATCCTTACTGATCCTTCACTAATCATTACCTGATCCTCACTGATCCTTACTGATCCTTAGCTGATCCTTACTGATCCTCACTAATCCTTACTGATCCTTAGCTAATGATTACTGATCCTCACTGATCCTTACTGATCCTTACTGATCCTTACTGATCCTTACTGATCCTTAGCTAATCCTTACTGATCCTTAGCTGATCCTTACTGATCCTTACTGATCCTTAGCTGATCCTTACTGATCCTTAGCTAATCCTTGCTGATCATTACTGATCCTTACTAATCCTTACTGATCCTTGCTGATCCTTACTGATCCTTAACTAATCATTACTGATCCTAGCCTAATCCATACTGATCCTTGCTGATCCTTAGCTGATCCTAACCTAATCATTACTCAATCCTCACTAATCATTACTAAGGATTTCACCCAATGAGCAATGTCTTGAATCAGGATTCTAGAACATTGACACTTCATTAGCTCAAGGATTAGAAAGGATTAAGTAATGATCAGTAAGGATCAGTAAGGATCAGTTAAGGATCAGTAAGGATTAGGTTAGGATCAGTAAGGATCAGTTAAGGATCACTAAGGATCAGAAGGATCAGTAAGGATCAGTAAGGATCAGTAAGGATTAGTAAGGATTCAGCATAAGGATCAGTAAGGATCAGTAAGGATCAGAATGGAGTAAGGATCAGTAAGGATCAGTAAGGATCAGTGTTTTAGTGGAGTAAGGATCAGCTAAGGATCAGTAATGATCAGTGAGGATCAGTAAGGATCAGTAAGGATCAGTAAGGATTAGTAAGGATCAGTAAGGATAGAAGCTGAAAGTGATGATGATGAGGATCAGTAAGGATTAGCTAAGGATCAGTAAGGATCAGTGAGGATCAGGTAATCATTAGTTAAGGATCAGTAATGATCAGTGAGGATCAGTAATGATTAGTTAAGGATCAGTAAGGATCAGTAAGGATCAGTAAGGATCAGTAATGAGGAGTTAAGGATCAGTAATGATTAGTTAAGGATCAGCTAAGGATCAGTAATGATCAGTCAGTAAGGATCAGCTAAGGATCAGTGAGGATCAGTAATGATTAGTGAGGATCAGCTAAGGATTAGTGAGGATCAGGTAAGGATCAGTAATGATCAGTAAGGATTAGCTCAGGATCAGTAAGGATCAGTGAGGATCAGGTAATGATTAGTGAGGATCATTAAGGATTAGGTTAGGATCAGGTAATGATTAGTTAAGGATCAGTAATGATTAGTGAGGATCAGTAATGATTAGTGAGGATCAGGTAAGGATTAGTTAAGGATCAGTAATGATTAGTGAGGATCAGGTAATGATTAGTTAAGGATCAGTAAGGATTAGGTTAGGATCAATAAGGATTAGCTAGGGATCAGTAAGGATCAATAAGGATTAGATAAGGATCAGTAATGATTTGTTAAGGATCAGTAAGGATCACCTAAGGATTAGTGAGGATCAGGTAATGATTAGTGAGGATCAGTAATGATTAGTGAGGATCAGGTAATCATTAGTTAAGGATCAGTAATGATCAGGTTAGGATCAGTAAGGATCAGCTAAGGATCAGTGAGGATCAGTAATGATTAGTGAGGATCAGCTAAGGATTAGTGAGGATCAGGGTGAGGATCAGTAATGATTAGTGAGGATCAGGTAATGATTAGTTAAGGATCAGTAAGGATTAGGTTAGGATCAATAAGGATTAGCTAGGGATCAGTAAGGATCAGTGAGGATCAGGTAATGATTAGTGAGGATCATTAAGGATTAGGTTAGGATCAGGTAATGATTAGTTAAGGATCAGTAAGGATCAGCAAGGATCAGTAATGATTAGTGAGGATCAGGTAATCATTAGTTAAGGATCAGTAATGATTAGTGAGGATCAGGTAATGATTAGTTAAGGATCAGTAAGGATTAGGTTAGGATCAATAAGGATTAGCTAGGGATCAGTAAGGATCGGCAAGGATCAGTAATGATTTGTTAAGGATTAGCTAAGGATCAGCAAGGATCAGTAAGGATTAACTATGGATTAGATATGATAAGTGAGGATCAGTAAGGATTAACAATGGATTAGGTATGGTCTGATTTGGAGACATCCTTCCTGCGCAAGTGTGGAATTCCTTTCCCACATCATATTGAATGGAGGAACCAGTCTATAAATTCAAGCGAGTTTATACTCTAGGACTCATGTGTTTTAGTGGTAGTCGACAATTATAAGTAAACCGCTAATCATGAATCAGTATAAATGTGATCATTGTGAATACTCTTCCAAGTTTAAAAGTAATGTTAAGCGACATGAAGAAGAGATGCATGAGGAGAGTAGTGAAGAGTCTGAGTCAGATGATGAGATAGAAGCTGAAAGTGATCATGATGATGATGAAACTGTCAACACTGAGGAGGATCTTCCTTTAGGGAATGTATGGCCTTCAATGCGTAGGGAAGTTGATAAAGATGAAAACATACTGCAAGTTTTCAGACGTAAATTTTATATAATAGAAGTTTTGAAAATGATGCTGTTGTGACTGCAGTCATAGCAACCATGCAAAAAGCACAGAAGGAAGATGGTATGGATATGCAAGAGGCCTTAGATTATGCTATTGAGAAAAGAAAATATCTCATCATACGTCAAGCAAAGAATGATGAAGAAGAGGAAGCTAGTAATTCTGAGGATGCTGCTGTGAATGAAGTTCAATATGCTAGTACTCGATTATTCCCATACTATGGAAATAACTAGAAATAGCTATACCTAAAAAATGTTTAGACATTATTGTTCATTAATGTACTGTTAGAAAATAGTGTCGTTTTCATGCGTTGTCATTCTTTGAAAATAAGGTTGTAAATCAACGGCTATTGTCCATATACGGACAATGAATTGCATAAGCTTAGATAATACTCATAAACCATGGATTAAACCAAAAGCTATTAGAGATATTGCTATTGCGCATGCGCTATTTAATAAATGTTTATATGACATACATCATTTAAATCTCTATTACTTCTTTGTTCTACATGCTAGGTCCCAGGCCTCTAGCTCTTACCGTTATTGATATAACTACTGCGCATGCGCAGTTGATGGTTGTGCATATATATATATATTGTGGATATATATATTTTGAATCTCCATTATGGACTTGTTCTATGTACTAATTGTTAATCTGTTGGTATATTCTCTTATAGTTTTTGAATAGATATAAACATCTTGTAAATCATCGACTTAATTTTCATTAATTGAATTTAGCATTATTTCTATATAATTAAATGTAGTAATTTAAGACAACTTATCAATATAACATAAAACATTCTGAGTCAATTAGTAGTTTTTCACCCCAATCTCCTAATGCTTTATCATTGATTTCTTCTTTTATTTCTTCTATGAATGATGTTGCTACAGTCCTATCATGATATTTCATTAAACCATCAGCAAGTTCTTCAATAAAAATCATTAACATAGCCATTCTTCCCCAATTTCCTTCTTTATCCATAATTGAAAAAAGTTCACAAACTAGGCCTTTAGCTTCTAGCTTGGATAAGACTTGATGTTGTTCTACTCGGGACTTTATTGAGTTTTTAGAGCTAGCTCTTGCATATGTTAGAAGATCTCGCATCCAATAATAGGTTGATTGTCTCTCGAAAGATATAACTCCTAAATTGCGACATTCATAGTTCCTCTCCAAAGAATATGCAACTAGATTCTTTCTAGTTAATTCCCGCTCCTTCTTCACAGCGTTGAATATGAGGTAAGCTAGTGAAATCATCTTCGCATCTATTGAGTGGTATGACCAGACTGTTGCTTCTTCTCGATTTATATAGCTATACTATGGAGATTCTCTGTTAAATCAGGTGTGACGTTTGAATTATTAATCAATCAGATTGTAGGATTTCTCGTTTCTAGAATCTTGTGGAACATTCTAGAGTCTTGTGGAACTTTCTGGAAAGTTCTGGAAAGTTCTAGTTATTCAGATTGTAGGATTATTATGTTATTTTATTTAATAAACGATTCGAACGTCGCGTTCGAATTATTATTACGCCATCATAATTAATCAATCAGATTCTGGAAAGTTCTCGAAAGTTCTGGAAAGTTCTAACCAATCAGATAAGAGGATTCTTAGAGATGTTCTGGAACATTCTGGAAACTTCTAGATTGTTAAATCGGAAACGAGGCTAGCGGTTTCATGCAAGGAACTCTTGAGGTTGAAGAAACTCGTCGCACTATAGCGCGATCTAATGACGTTATTGGTAGTATGAGCTGCGTGCGCTAGGATCTGGGACTCTTGAAAACGAGGTTGGAGAAACCGGTTAAAACCGTCGCACTATAGCGCGATCCTCTGATTTTTCCTTTTATATGACGTCACTGATGACGTCACTATATACACGTCTTTTTTTCATAAGGAACCTTTGGTCTGAGTTGAGGCTGGAGTTCCTTAATTTTTCAACAAAATAAGGCTGAAAGTTCCTTATACTGTTCCTTGTCGTGGAATATTATAAATACTAATTTTTACAGCAAATTCATAGAAACTATTCTTCGTTTCTAACTTTAAGTATAAATGGAGCCTTTTGGGGAAGAACGATGGGAAATGTATTGCACTTCTGTTCCTTTTTCGTACAAACCGTCTTGTTCTTTAAAAAAGAGTTTCTTAGTTTTTCATCCGAGCCTCGACAGTTCCTTAAAGTTCGGCCTCGAGTTCCTTATAAAAGTGTTCCTTATAAAAAAAAAAAACGTGTAAACAGCTGGTTTTTGGACATCATGAATTTAATGTCTCATTGCGCCGAGATGGAAGCTCTTATCACCAACATATTTCTACACAATAGCGCACTTGACTTGAATATTCCCTGGTACAAATTTGATAAAATTCCTTCTTGAGAAAATTTATACAGAAATTATTTACCTAAGGGGTCCCTTTTTTGAGCCACCCTGTAGTACTGGATCTGAGACTTCCAAGGAATCTGACTTTTCTTTAACTTAACATTTTGTTAAAAAAAGATGAAGTTTTACATTAACAGAGCAAGCAATACTTATCGAAAATGGTTTCCAATGAGTATTAATTTCTTTTTGTCTTCTGATCTACGTATATTAGCTGGATCATTGGTTGTTTTGAAGAACCGCAAAGTAAAAAGTTAAGGAATTGCTAAGGAATATTGAGTACTCAAATTTCGCCATCAGTTAAAGAATTGTCACTACTCAGCCTGAGCCCAGCTTCCTTATAAAAGAATGGGTGTACACTTTAACCTGTGTTAACAATACAGACTCGCCCACCCCACGTTCGCCCAATTGCCTTGTAACGGTAATTGTTGCAGTTATGTAGCATTTCGAAGAACTTTTACGGGTAAAATCTGACTTTGATTCACAGACGTGTAACAAATCCAGTTTGCTTTGACGAAAAGCAGATCAACAAGGGAACATAGATATTCCCATCTTCTTTGACCTAGCAGCGCATGAACACGCAGATTACAAAGCTTTTTCTTCTACAATATTGTTAATCAGAACAAACAGAGTGCGACGACTTAAGATGAAGAGATGATGCTAGGCAAATTCGCAATCGGTAGATCGATTGCAACTTCAGCGAGAAAAACAAGAACAATTAAAATACTTCTTGTCATTAGAACAACATCGGGCAAACCGCTTAAATAGAGAAAAAGGTGCATCTTGCTTGCTTATTCCACTGCCTTGCCTTTGAATCCCAAATGGCCAATGGGTAATGGGTAATGGGTATTGCCTTTAATGTATCTATTGAGCCGCTGCTTGCGCCATTAACAGACAAATGGTAACATGCAGGAAGCAATGTTTCAGATGAGGCAAGGTTAACTGTCGAAAGGAAATATGCGACGTTGGGGTATTTAATGCATTCGCCCAGAGATATTTGAACCAAACACTTAACAATTGCAAACTGCGTCAATGAGCGCGAGAAGGAAAGATTGTATCATAATCCAGTACGTCTGCATGCTTCGTTCACGCAACTCGTGTTAATGCCTTTGAAACTTAGCACGAGAAGCTTGACACTTCATAACACTGACATTTGAACTTTGTGTGGTAAAAAATCTAGACCTCGGTGTAGCAATGAACTGGCTACGGATAAATTTATCATATGCTTCCCTTAAATCATCCTACTAAGGAAAATTGAAATCAAAGATCAAAGCCAATAGATAGTTCTCACGCGAGAAGTCAAACTGGTTGTCACGGAGACAGAGGTATAAGTAAAACCATAAGATTTTACTTTTTCGGACACAAAATAAGGTAGAAGCTTAATCTTAAGGCATATCAGGTGGCGAAAGAATCGAAACTTTTGTAGGAGACCACAATGGTAGGGTAAAGTTAGCGAAAAACACAAAGAAATAGTGCCAGAATAACAAGATAAGCAATGCCATAGTTGGTGCGGTTGTTATATAATTTCAATTGAAAGTGATGAAAAATAGAAACGCATTGTCTACAGTAATTCATTGTCTACATTCTGCAATGCATTCTAATTGTATTTTAGACAAACGAATCAAACGCTTGGTAGGAGGGCACAATGTGGGATAGGTTTAAGCTAGCATAAGAGTTTCGGCAGTTAATAGCAGAAAAACACTAAGAAATAGCGCCAAATCAAGATAAGCAATTCCACAGTTGGTGCCGTGGTTATATAATTTGAATTGAAATTGATGAAAAATAGAAATGCATTGTCTTGTAACGAAATATGACAGTATCTGCATCAACCCACATGTTAGATATCGCCACAAGAAAAAGAGAATTTTTAATTTATTAAGTGTTTTAAAACACGTTGTTACAGGTGCAGCTGTTAAACTTTTCTGAATCTATGTTGAAGAAGCTTTACTTAGAGAAGCAATCAATGAAAGCAACGATTCTCTCTATCAGAAATTGCTCCTTCATTTTCCGGATCTGTTAAACGTGACTCGGCAGGTCATCATCAGTTCAATTAATGGTACAAATACGAACTTAACAGAGTCGGCAATTTGTAACGATGCTGCATTTTACCTCGAAACATCTAAACAAGGCTGCATACCTCCGACCGATAGAAAATGTGACGTCCACCCACCGAAGCTGCCGACAGAAACGCAGGGAATTTGTAAAGAAACTTCAAAGGAAGAAAAGCCAGTTGCAACAACAACGAAAACAATAGTTTCAACTAAAGTGATGACCAATGGTAAAAACGCGAGTAATAAAAAGCGGAGAAAACTTTGGTTGCAAGGTAATATACCGAGTAAGAATGAGAAATTTACATTTCAGCGTCAAGCATTTGGATTTAACAGCAAAAGAAAAACAGTAAGAAGCAAGCGGTTCACAGAATACACTGCATCAAATGAAACAACGAAACCCACAACAATGCTGAGAACTACACCCCATAAAAGGGAAAGAACTTCAATGACTTTTCCGATTGCCCCTCCACTCACAAGTGCCTCACCATATTTGTTTATCGCTATAAAAATCATTTCAAAAGTTGCTGTTTCACCTGAAATAATTTGTTTAGCTAACAACGGAATTTTCGACAAAGATAGTTACATTTGTCATATCAAATCTAGAAATGTATCTTCATCTAATTCTTCACTAGATAACACGACGTATGTTGACGGGAATTTTATACGCCTCGAGCATTTGGACCAAAAGAATGATTATGCAGTCATTTTAACTGGTATAATTGGGAATTCTTGCAGCATATTCAGCATTCTTGTATTGATAGCGTCATTGTTTTACGTGAAGAATCACTTTTTAACACCAGACAAGTGCATCATTGGTCTCTCTACCAGCTTATCATTTCTCATTTAATGCAACTGCTGATTGCAATATTTTCGTATAACAACACTCTATGCAAAATCACTGGAATGTTATTACATTGGGCTTTGCTACTTGTTTTCTTCTGGATAACGGTTATTTCCTACGACATCGTCATAACATTCACAAAATTGCGTCCGGTCGATTCCAATCACAGCAGTCAGCGTGTTAAAAAATACATGTTACTAGTTGTTTCAGCATCAAGTGTTATTGTTTTGGTGTGCATTTTCATCGGTATTCCAAAGCAAGATTTTTCAGGCTATGGCGTAGATGGTAACTGTTTTGTTTCAAAATTTTGGGCAAATCTATTCGCGTTTACTGTCCCTATAGTCATCCTTTACCTCGTAAGCATGACTCTACTTTCCATAACTATAACGAAAATCTACTCAACAGAGAAACAAAACAGTGAAATGTTATCAACCCAGAATAACCAATCTTCCCGAAAGAAGATAGTTTTGACTGTTCTCACGCTGAAACTGTCTGTTCTGCTTGGCCTTGGTTGGATTTTCACCCTAGGTAATGTCTGCGCAGTATTGTGGAGGATGTGCAGTAATGTGGAGGGATTTTCGCAGTAATGTGGAGGGTGTTCAGTAATGTGGAGGGATATCATCAGTAAGGTGGAGGGATTTTTGCAGTAATGTGGAGGATGTTCAGTAATGTGGAGGGCTATCTTTCAGTAATGTGGAGGGTGCGCAGTAATGTGGAGGGCTATCTTTCAGTAATGTGGAGGGATATCATCAGTGATGTGGCGGTTGCGGAGTAATGTGGAGGGCTATCTTGAAGTAATGTGGAGGGCTATCATAAGTAACGTGGAGGGCTATCTTTCAGTAACGTGGAGGATGTTCAGTAATGTGGAGGACTATCTTTCCGTAATGTGGTGGCTGCGGAGTATTGTGGAGGGCTATCTTAAAGTAATGTGGAGGGCTATCATCAGTGATGTGGAGGATATCATCAGTAATGTGGTGGTTGCGGAGTAATGTGGAGGCTATCTTGAAGTAATGTGGAGGGCTATCATCAGTAACGTGGAGGGCTATCTTTCAGTAACGTGGAGGATGTTCAGTAATGTGGAGGACTATCTTTCCGTAATGTGGTGGCTGCGGAGTATTGTGGAGGGCTATCTTAAAGTAAGGGCTTTAATATTTCATCATATAAGGAGGGGTACTTCGGGGGGGTCCCAATACCGCAATACCGGGCCAAAAAATTGCCGAATCCCGAATATCGCACGAAAAAATTGCAAAATACCGCAAATTGCTGAAAACTAAAATATCAGTATTGTTAATGTGATTATGACACAGAACACCAGTGTATAAGAATTTGAATCCATCTTAAATACATTTGTCCCAATTCTCCCTCCAGATCCGTAGTTAGGTCATGTTAAGCTGGACTAGCGAGCAAAGCGAGCAAACTTTGGGGGTCTGGGGGTTAGCCACCAGAAAAATTTTTGGGACCACGCCCTCTAGAATGCCCGCAAACGCCCTTTTCGGATAAAATGAAAGAATATCCTCGTTGTGTCAGAGATGAAACAGTCAATGAAGAGGAAAAAACTTAATAACAGCGTAATTATAAACTCAAGACACAACATAGAGCTATGAATATTTTAAGAAAATTTTGGTAAAAAACTGGTCCCGTGTTCTGCTTAACTTGTTGTTGTTTTATGTTTTCTAGTTGCTTACCTTGGAATTTTACCTGGTTAGAGTAAGATTCGTTTCAGACCGAATCTTGCTCCACATGTATGCACAGACAACGCTTCCTAGTGGTAGCCTGGTTGCCAGGGGCGCACATTAGGGGGATGTGGGTGTGACACCCACCCAATATTTTGTCAGTCAATCCAAAAATTTTACCTTATTGGCAACGTCAGTTCTAACAATTTGATTAGTAGTTAGTCCAAGACTTGGAGAAATTTGAAAAAGTTTGGACCAGGAAGGTTCTCAGAAATCATCGAGTCTTTCTGTAAAGTTACGAGTGAAGAACTGATATATCTAACGATAACAATCGATCCAGGACAGTTAAAATTGAATTCGGTCCGATTAGAATTGGAAAATAGTCAGTTCAGGACCAACACAGCGTTTTAGACGAAAACGATGAACATAAATCACTATGGGAATGCGTAGAGCACTTTGAGATACCTGTTTTTTTAATTTGTTGCTTGCCTGATTACGTATACTGTCTTTCCTTTCGGGAAAAGTCATTGGCAATTGGACATCTAAAGAGGCCCAGTCGGTTCCCAATATTTTGAATGTGCGCCCCTGCTAGTTGCTCAAGAAAAGACGCACATTCTTGCATTTTGGTAATAATTCTTATTGAGTTAACTTGGAGATCACAAATGTAAACAACACGAACAAGTTCAGTGCAATGCCAACTGGTTGCATGAACTCACAACTCGATACAGGACCAGTAGCTAACATTTCACTCCTGGCCTTTTTATCAGTTAAAAGAACAACTTCTGCACTAGGTATGATCTCAAAGATTGCAAACGTCTTGTCATAAGTAAAGAGCGCACTAAAAGCACCGAACAGGGTACATATGCAGGACTCATTCAAGTGACTTAAAATCAAGATGCGTACATTATTTTCAGGGCTCACCGGGTGCTGGCCTTAGATATTCCAACATCATGGGAAATATAAAAGAATCATTATTGAAGCGTAAACTGTACACATCACTGCAAACAATGTCAGTTAGAAACGTCATTCACTTTTTTACATTTAAAGCCTACTGCATCGATGTTCAAAGCTTGGCATTGAATAGTTTTCGTATCTTTGTTTGCTGCATAAACGTGTTGCTGTTTGTGACAAATATATACATTGTATGGCGTATGGCGCACCAAGCGTAAAATCTTTTCCCGTCAGTAAAAGTTGGTAATCATCGAGCACAAATATTCATAGTTCTGTCTGCAAATATGTAAAGTCGTGCAACCAAAATTTAAAGTCGTGGAACCAAAATGTAAAATCGCGCAATAAAATTGTATAATCACGCAACAAAATTGTAAAGTCGCGCAACCGAAATGTAACGCCGTGGAACAGAAATGTAATGTCGTGAAGTAAACAGAATCGTGCAGAAAAATATGACAAATTACTGTCGAAAAAGTAATATCTTTGGCCGGTTTGGTGCGCCAAATCAATTGTATACTGGTTGAATTTCACAATTCAATACATTAACCTTATCTTCATTTCGACAGGATTTCTTGTATTGATGTCTGGTAACTCTAAGTTTTTTCTTCTGCTATGGCTTTTAGCTGTCCTTTCAAGGTTCGTAAAATACCGAGTACCGCGCTGTGAAATTTCAATACCGCAATACCGCCAGGTTTTTCCTGCAATACTGAAATACCGCGCGTATTTTACCCCCGATACCGCAATACCGCAAACCCCGAAGTACCCCTCATGTAAAATTTCTTTTCTGTTCATAACGTCAATTAAAGTTTTTTTGGGTTTGCAAAAATAGATACTACCTGTAGGAGGGCTTCGAAACAAAAACGAATGTGAATACGTTCTGCTGCTATCACGATGTCCACACGCAAAGGGTTGAACAAAGTAAGGCAAACAAGCAGTATTACGTGAATAAACTTGCTATTAGACTGAGGAAGAGAGACAAAATAAATTGCCACTGATTCATGTACAGATCAGTTTATCGCTCAACTCATTGTATCTTCGTTTGTAAAAAAGAACAATGTTTTCTTCTTCGAATTTATATTCATATATTAGATAATTCATATCATATGTTAGATATATTTTATTCATGTTTTGTTAATATATATGTATTAGACATTTTACGCAAATGAACCAAAACTGTGATTCTTACACTTATATGATGAAATATTAAAGCAGTGTGAAGGTTCTCATGGCTAAAAACGCACGGTTTAGCTTCCGAATTGCATTTCTTGTCAATGAGAATCGTTTAAAAAACGAAAATTCTCGGCAACCGCTACGAGAGTGCTTCTTGATTACTCGGGCCCTCCACATTACTTCAAGATAGCCCTCCACATTACTCCGCAACCACCACATTATTGATGATATCCTCCACATCACTGATGATAGCCCTCCACATTACTTTAAGATAGCCCTCCACAATACTCCGCAGCCACCACATTACGGAAAGATAGTCCTCCACATTACTGAACATCCTCCACGTTACTGAAAGATAGCCCTCCACGTTACTGATGATAGCCTCCACATTACTTCAAGATAGCCCTCCACATTACTCCGCAACCACCACATTACTGATGATATCCCTCCACATCACTGATGATAGCCCTCCACATTACTTTAAGATAGCCCTCCACAATACTCCGCAGCCACCACATTACGGAAAGATAGTCCTCCACATTACTGAACATCCTCCACGTTACTGAAAGATAGCCCTCCACGTTACTTATGATAGCCCTCCACATTACTTCAAGATAGCCTCCACATTACTCCGCAACCGCCACATCACTGATGATATCCTCCACATTACTGAAAGATAGCCCTCCACATTACTGCGCACCTCCACATTACTGAAAGATAGCCCTCCACATTACTGAACATCCTCCACATTACTGCAAAAATCCTCCACCTTACTGATGATATCCCTCCACATTACTGAACACCCTCCACATTACTGCGAAAATCCTCCACATTACTGCACATCCTCCACAATACTGCGCAGACATTACCTAGGGTGAGTGAACAGAGTTTAGAAATCTTTTCTTGTTGTAATTATATCACAGAAAAAAACAATATTTATTACAGTGTTGAGTCCGAATGGATATCACTGTGAATACACACAGGCCTCTTGAACCCGAAAAGCGAACCTCTGACATAAGATTTTTATCCTTTAAGTTATCATTAAGGCATGCATATTTCTTTATTGGACCTCTCCACGGCTCGAGAGCAAAGCTAAACTTTGACATGATACCAGAGCGGGAGCATCTGGTATCATGTCAAATTCGCAGCAGTTCCTACCAACATCAATGTCACACGAAATGCTGGCTCTGGCTCAGTAGTAATTAGCGGAAAAATCTTTCTAACATGTCCCTGAGACAAGACGTTCTGAAAAAACTCCAAGCGCAAAGTTTAGATTGCAAACTGTTAGCTATTCGTCTTATTATTCTCTGCATCTCATTCTATCTCTCGCCTATCTCGATCTTGATTTCCTTACAATTTTACGTCCCTCATTGTCTGTGATGTCGCATGTTCTGTTTAGGCCCACTTTAAGGCCTCCACAACTTTACTCAATGATTTATTAATAACAAAAGGGAGGGTTTACAGTAAGGAATAGAAAAACAAACCGATTTAGCCAGAGAAATAATAAGATATATAAAAATCAACATATAAAACTGCATAATTTACAAGAAAACGTGTACAAGCTGCCAGCGCGTGCATGAATTACTAATTTGATCGAACAGAATTTAATTCAAACACGATAACACCCTTCATGAACCATCAGTTGTACTTTATATGTAACAAGGGACGGCAATAAGGGGGTTATCTAGAGAAACCTGGTGCTAAGGTGGGTGTGTAGATGGACGATTAGGAGATCAAAGTTGAGGGCATGATTGACTTTTTTCTACATCCAAGAAGAGGGCAGTAGAGTAGTTGTCTCCCCAAACAGGGGAGGATTAAGTAAAACCGAAGCGTCTGGAGGGTGTAATTCGAGATACTTGGTATCCTATGATAAAAACGAAAATAAAAGAATTATGATTAAAACTACTTGTTAAGAAAATATTTATCAATTTTACATTAGTTAATTATATAAAAGCTTACTTCAAGACATTTTTTTATAATCAAGCGTTTAATATTTACGCATCTAACATATCGTAAATTGGTATGTAAGCAATAATTTTAAAAACTATTTGAACATACACATCAGCTGTTCTCAATATCGCTTATCTTGAAAAAGCAATATTTCAAATAACAGTATAGTTTTGATTGCACAAGCCGGAACTCCACTAGACGCAATAATGTCGCGGCGGGCGACTCTTCGTGCGACAATTTTCCGCTGCGGAAGGTAATGCATGATCTCCACTTTATTTTGCTATGGGAGCTTTTGAGCAGTTACAAAATGGCTGCCGTGAGCTTGAGACATCTTGCCCATCTTGCTAACTTGAAAATTCTGCCATCTTGTTCTCTGTGCTGTTTTGTAGCTGTATTTCATCAGAAAGTAAGCGAAATCTGTTGGCTATCTTTCAGCGGAAAGATGTCGAGCCGCGAAAAGTTGGATCTCTTTCTACTTTTCGCTCGTCGAAATTTTCCGCGGCGACAATTTTAATTGGCCAGTTAGATCGCAGGAAATTTTTCCGCTTCAACATTTTCCGCCTAGTGAAGATCCGGCTTTACTGTGTAATATACACAGTGTATATGCAACGTAGGTACCTATTAGGAAACCCTATAACTCGTGTGATAATAATGCTAGTTCGCAACAAGCAGCATAACATCAGCAGTGTTGTTATATTACGTTGTAGACAACTAGCACGTCATTAAACTGAACGTTTTAATCGGACATAACGTGTATTAAAAAGCTTTTCGAATCCTCTTAAATCAGTTCGTTAAGATTCGATTCCGGCCGTGTTTTACTCGAATAAATTTGAGCATTTGAATTCATCAAAGTCCGACCTGTCTGCAATTCTACAACGACACAAAATTTGGCTTTTAATGTAACAATTACTGACTTCTATTAAATGTACGCAACGCTGTTTACCAAGCGTAAGAAATTGTCAGAAATAACTAGCTTGTAAGACACACAGCTGATACACAAAAGTATACAGGCTTTTGAGGAATTGATGAGGAATTTCCATTATGTTAGAAAACTGAAGAGCTGTAAAAGAGAAGATAGGGGTATTATTTTTCATACTGATAAAAAGATTAATCCAGACCTGACATGCCAGCCAAAATCAACCCCGATCGTTCGCGAGCCGTTCCATGCACAACTGATTTCGAAGGAAAAAATCTTTTTGTTTTAGTCCTTAGAAGTAACCTTAGAAGTAACGACAACGCATAAATCAGAAAGCAAGTTATGCAAGAAGACCGAGTAACACAATTGAGTACATACCTGAATACAGACATGTTGTCGTCAATCATCCAATATATTAATCGGTCTGTAGTTTATAAAAGGCTGTAAATAATGATGTTGATGGATTTCTTCCAATAGTTCATCCTCACTTGGCTCTTGCATATAGTTGATGAACATCTGATGAACGCGAAAATGAGGAGTGGTCTGAAAACAATACAACACGTTAGTTTAGCGTTGATAAATCGTAGGGCATGCTGTCATAGCCCTAACATATCACATGCATAACAGTAAGACTCGAGTCAAATATGCTTGTGTCCAGTACAGCAAATAATAAAAATGCTTCACGTGATATGTAAACTAATATAACTTAACTATACAAAAAAAGAAAAGTTTCGGACAGCAAAATGTTAGACAATAACTTCTCAAAAACTTTCGGACCTTTTCTCAGAGCTGTTTCGAAAATTCTGTTTTGC